>APFE031123626.1:27512-66515 GCA_000404065.3 Pinus taeda | reverse complement strand
ATGGATGATTAAGATTTAAGATATAATTTTGGATTTTTTAATGATAAAAATTTAAATTAAAGTAATGTAGATTTATGGAAAAATGTGTTTTTGTTTTATATATTGCATAATGGGTTTAGATACTCTCTAAAAAAGTTTAATTATGTGACACTATTTAAGGTAGAATAATAAAAATTGAATAATTACTATTAAAAAATGGAAGACAATTACATTGTTAATATATTTAGAGCCCAATTATCTCGGTACCCTAGGCCCTGTGAATGATAACCACAAAGTAGTCCACACACAAGAAACACTATATATATTTGGGATGGAAAATATTTTGTATAATATGATATAATTAATAATAGTAATTCACAAGATTATCCTGAAAAATATTAATTACTATATATCTATCTTAATTTAAATTTACTTAGCATCCGGAAAAATTAAATCTCTCAAAATAAAAATCTTTTAAATTTTTAAAAGGTAAAACTTGAAAAAGAATGTTTACTAAATATTATTAAGGATATATTACTCAGTGCTTCCATAATTTAGTATTATTATTTAATATCTCTAAGAGAAGCAATTATTCAAACACCATCATTAAGCTGGGACCTACTAGGTGCCTTCCTAAATATATTTGTAATGACATATACAATGTAGACTATTGGTAATCTATTTTGTATTGAATATGGAAAGATAAATACTAGCAATTGTCCCAAAAGGTACAAAGAGAGGCCGATAGGATTATTAAATTGGAATTGCCAAATTCAGTTACAGTATCACTGATCTATGAGGAGTTTTGGGGCCTATAAATTACAAGAGAATAGTTTTTGACATGGGTTTTTCTGGTGATTTTGTTGAAGAATGTTATGCATATATTTTTTCACTTGAAGATGGTTGGTATCACATTAAAAATAAAGGACAATAAGCTGTCATGGAATGAAGCATTGTTAAGGATCAGATTGTGGTAAAAGGGATTTACCAATTCCTGTCACAGGGCAATATGAGGGATTCGAGTCTACGCATGTTTCAAAAACTGGGGAGTTGGGATATTTCCTAATTTCTATCTCAATGGTTTTGCAGAGAATAAGGATTTCATAGCTCTTCTTTATAGATACTATGGGGCATTTGGCATATGAGGAAATGCTAAGAGATTCCTGACCAGAGAGATCCGAACGTCAGGGGATTCAAAATCAAGGGATTTAGATCCTGTTTAGAAGCACTCAAAAATAAAGCAGATCAGTAAGAACACATTAATTAAGAAAAATACATTATAGTCACATCTTATCATTGATGCACAATAAATAAACAAACCACTCACATGTTATCATTGATGCACAATAATAAACAAAACATTATAATTTATGCTGCAATCACAACCAGATGAGTAATACATCACTTAAATCTGCGGCAGTTACATAATGAGTAGCAACTAATTAAGAGCCAATCTATGAAGAAATACAAGAGTTCTGCACATAACCACAATGATTAAACCACAATTAATCATTTGATTTTTGAATATAATTTCAAATCAAAAGCATCGATGACCAAAACAACAAAAATTTCTAACAAAATCACTACAATCCTAGGTTTAACCAGCGGCATAGAGCGGATCTTCTTGTAGCTCAGACCTGAAGTTCAGAATTGTGGAAGAATAAAGTCACCAGGCCTTCTCGAATCTGCAGCTCAGACCTATACAGTGAAATATATCAGACCTGAACCTTGGCATATTCTGCATACCATGGAAACATCTTAGAAGGAATCTGTAACAATATACTATGGCCTGCAATCAGCTCCAAGAATACGCTGTCCATAGGTAGAAGACCAACAACCTTGACAATGTAATTTTTAAATTGTTGAATACCTATTAAATCGTATATAATCTCTGGATCAATACAGAACAATTTGGCTACCAGATTTTGTGAATTATGGAGTGATCTTAATATTACTTGTAAACATAACTGGTTAGAAACTTCAACATAACTCGTTAGAAGCACAATCTTGGTTTGGAAATCTAAAGAAGCATTGACCATGAAGGACTGTCATGCTATTTGGTATACTTGCGACTTTCTCATATTGAGTGATCTTTGTGATGAAATTGCAGAGGTTACTCGGGTCTGAGGAGGCGGGCATTCGAATTCGAAGAGTACAAACATTTTGGTAGTTTTGTAGGAGTTCTTCCACCTGAATTCAAAAACAAAATGATTTCCTGAGCTATGTGGTATACCTCTACTTCATCTTAACTTAAGAGTCAGAAATGAACTCATTCACAAACTTCCAACAAAGTAAAATTGATTCAGATCTATCCAAATTTGGAATAAGAATATCCTAGTTAAGTAAGCTTCCTCCATTGGTGAACTAAAAAATAAAAACAGAACCAGAAAACCAATTTAGAAGTCCCCACCTTTAAGTTCCTCCCTTGGTGGATAAAGATGGACAAAAATAAATAAGGCTTAAGCATTTGTTTAGTCTACATAATTCAACAAACAATCTTAAACCAGGACTAAACTTCACTGGCTAGCTGCTTGTTCTTGTTGGGCTCAAAGATGTACTTCAATAATGATTCTTTTATTGACCACAGCTTTGGAAATTCTGTCTTCAACTTGGTAACATCCAGTTCATTATTACTTCGTGAAGGAACTATGACTTTTGCCTGTTCTTGAGGATTGAAGTATTTCCACTTGAAAGTGGGATTAATATATTCTCTGTACATCTGTAAAATCTCATTATGGCTCACAACACCTGGGTTTATAAAGTTCCATATACCTGTGCAATTCCTTTTTGCCATCTCAATCGATATGGGAAGCAACTCATCAAGGACTGTCATGCTGTTTGGTATACTTGCCACTTTCTTATATCAAGTGATCTTTGTGATGAAATTGCAGAGGTTACTCAGGTCTGAGAAGATGGGCATTCGAATTCTAAGATTACAAACATTTTGGTAGTTTTGTAGGAGCTCTTCCACTAGAATTCAAAAACAAAATGATTTCCTGAGCTATGTGGTATACCTATATTTCATCTTAACTTAAGAGTCAGAAATGAACTCATTCACAAACTTCCAACAAAGTAAAATTGATTCAGATCTATCCAAATTTGGCACGTGTTAAGGTGGTTTGGGTAAATTTGGCTCTGTTAAATTATTAGTAGTTTTGGTATCTCAAGCAAGGATGTATTTAGACACAAACAAACAATAAGTCCAAGTAAAATGTAAATGAGAGTGATAGCATTTTTTGGGTATGCCAAAGCAGTTTGTCTTTTGATCTGTATGCCAGCCGTTTGCCTTCTGTATAATTAATTATTATAATAATCTGTAAACATCGATATTCAGAATAAAAAAATTCACTTGTCCAAGATGTTCAGGTGGTAATGTCACCAGTGTTTGAGGTGATATTTGAAAACTATATGATTGCAAGTACAATCTCCATATAGTACCATTGTTCTAGTAGTAAATGGAAGTAATTATTAGGTAAGTCTGCAGAACATAGAAAAGATCAGGAAGACATTCTACAGGAAAGCATGACAATAAGCAGAGGGACACCAATACCATATAAAACCTTTAATAGAACACGAAGAATATGTCTTTGAAGTCATAAAAGCTGTGGTATAGCAAGTAAAACATTTACCATTGATGAGTGAACTAAACGCTAGGAGCATGACTGTTGGATTTCACTTTAACATATGGTTTACACATGGAGATGTGCTTGGTAGGTTCTAACTAAACATATATACAATGAAAGTATTCGCTGGCTTCTAAACATATGTACAATAAAAGCATTCTATCACATTTAGTTGTAATTGAGTGTAAGCAGCTAATCATATATGCATGATGGGCCATGGCATCGGCAACACCAATTAGTGTTTATTGTGGTGCCATATTGTGCGAGTTCTTCTTGTAGTTGATGCCGCATTTGCCTGTGTCCATCTCTTTCATGAATGTGAATTGTTAGCTTAAGTAGTTTTCTTATTCTCTTTAACAACTCTATTGCTAGGCGCAAACAGTAAAGCGGCATTGATTGCTGTGGCAATATCCTTGTCTGCATATCTTGTAAGGTTAGTTCTTGTTGCTGGATTTCTTTGCAACATGCACACAACAGCCGTAGGTAACTTGTATCCATACCTGTTGCCATCAAAAAAGGAAACATTGTAAGTGGCAATCGATATGCTTGACAATTTTGTTGAGTATATAATATAAAATAAACGATTCCAACAAGTATAAAAGCATATGAAAGTAAATGTAATAGCAAGCAAATGTATGTGAAAGTGTTATGGAGTGAGTGGTGTTTACGATGTGTCTAATTTTGGAAGACAGGTTGTATGAATGGCTAAAGAGTATTATCCTGAATAGACTTTGATGCAAGCAATGACTCTTCTTGTATTCTACGCTGAAGATATGGATTCTTGTGCATTTGTGCAATGCGTGAGAATGGGAATGCTGGATTGATGTGTATGTCTGCCAATGACCGTACTCTTGAAATTGCAATGAACGTTAGCCCTTGGCGTTCTCTGGTGCCGATGTCCAGTGTTGCTTTGTCTAATGTCATTCCTTGTGACTTTGGATCGTTAAAGCCCATGCCATCTGAAGTGGTATTTGACGGTGTGTACCCCTTGTGATGGGAGAAATAGGTACATATGTTGGGTGTGAAATGTCCCATGGTGTTCCTTTGTATTGCTTAAATTCGACAATCACGAAGGATGGTAACTCAGGGGGCTTTGAATCAATTGAATAAAATATTGAGATGACCTTCCCAAGTGCGCCATTGACGAGGCCTGCATGTACCCATAAGTTGCTGGTGAGCATAACTTTTTGTTGATTGCATAAGAGCACTTTTGCAGGTAGCTGTTCATCTTCTGTTGTAGTAGGAGTCTTCTGCCTTTGTTGTTCTGCAGAACAGACTGCTACTGGGGTGTTTAATTTTTTAAGCATTATCTTATTATGTAAGATAGCTGAGTTGTTTGTTGCAAATAGGTGCATGGATTCTTCAAATATGCATTTTTCTTCATGTGTAAGAGATGAACTTGTTCTTGACATTAGGTGCTGCCAATCTTCAAGTGTAGCTATTCCATTCCGGAGATTTGCAAGTATTTGCCGGAAAGCAACCTGCGATGGGCTAGTTCCTTGTTGACGGAAAACGGTTGAAAGTGTTATGAATATGTCAAAGCTGCGCCAAAGTGCAGTGCCACGTGATGTCCCAGCATATAAAGGAATGTCTTTTACAGGCGGTAATTGGCCTAGATCGCCGACAAGGATGATTGAGCGGTTACCAAAGGGTGCATTGCGATGAAGAGGAAATGCCTCTCTTAGACGATCGTCAATGCGGGAAAGCATTTTGGGACCAATGAAACTCATTTCATCGATGAGAATGTATTCTACATGACAAAGTTGCTCTTGCAGTTGTAGGAGTGGCTGGCCTTCGAGAGGATGCATTGTTTGGATAGGGATACGAAGGGCAGAGTGAATTGTGAGGGCATTTATGTTAAAAGCTGCAACGCCGATTGGTGCAAGTAACAATAAAGGGTTTTTGTTTGCTGGCGAGTGTTCGACAAATGCTTGTTGTAGACATTTAATCAAATGGGATTTTCCTATTCCAGCTGTCCCTTGTATGATGATTCTGCGTGGTGGTTTTGGCGAAGGGGCTTTGAAGTGTGAAAATATAGTGGTAAAAGCTATATTTTGGGTAGGGGATAATGTGTGATCATGGGGAAGGTCGGAAAAAGAATGATGTTGGTTTTGAATGGCTGAGTGGTTGAAATCAATGAAATTGATGGTAGTTTCTTGCAAGGGGGGAGGGATAATATTGTGTGACCAATTGTGGTTGACATCGAAGTCGCGGTAGCCACTCATGTCGAGGTCATCAATTGCAATATTGTAACCTGGGTGCAGCTGAGAGAGGATTTTCCATTCATTCATCTGCATGGAAGCAGGAGGGGTGTTCGCAGTAGTTTGATCTTCAGTAGGTGGGCTTTGTGGGTGTTCAATTTCTCGATGGACATGCCATGGTGTATATGTACCCTTTATTTGTTCCCAGTGGGTGATAATTTCTGCATCAGTTGAACCAATGTCATTAGGGAGTGTTCGAAAGGGGAAATACAATAGTAATTCACTCCAGCAGAAGGTGGCATAAGAAGGATTAGCAGAGGAAGGAATGACATTGTAACAGGGCAAGACATGTACAATCATTGGGGGGAATATGTGTTTCCATTGGTTATTCCTCCGTTGGGCAGAATATGACCATGAGCGTGCAGCTTCAAGGAGGGGCAGTGATTCTAATGAGGTAGGTCTGTTCATATATGCAAAGATAAAGTTTGGTGTTGATCTGGGATTGTCACTGTCTTGTGAAACACGTCTGAAAACAGCCCTGTTAACATTCAAAGAACAAAATGTACGGCTGCAGAGAGAAAGAGGTAGCTTTTGTAACATATGGCATATTTCTTGTGCACCGATGTCTCTATCAGCGATCGTTTCTGTAAGGAGTTTTCGGATGACAGCAACAGTAGGCGCTTCTAGAAGTGCACTTGCTGATAGCCGTGATAGCATTTGACGGTAGCTTTCAGATCTTGTTTCTTCTTTTGCTGCATACTTTGAAATGTATTTCAACACAGCATGGCGAGAAAGGACTGGTTGGCAATCAACATTCGCTCTCCAAATAGAGAGTAGATCGGCATTGTGAATATTCAACCTTTCATCATTGCGAGTAGGGACGTAGGTTTTATGACCTTTATCATCAATGAAAAGTGAAGAAGTGGAATTCAACTCCCATGGTACTCCATATCGGCAGCTAAGTACATTGTCTTTCTTACGAAGACAAGAAGATTCATGACACTTTGTATGAAGTTGAACGCAGTTGACGAGCTCTGCATAGTCTTCAGACTGATTGGACGCGAATATTGATGATGTGCCAAGAAGACATGGGTTATGAATTGTTGATTGGTGAAGTGGAATATTTCGATGTTTTGCTTGGCGTGGATTCCAGGCAGTTACATAGTGGTCGAAATATTTCTTTGCATTAGCAACTTCTAGTGCATTGTCCCAATCTAGTGTGTCCATGTCTGGTGCATTTTGTAGCCAGAGGAAACCATGAATGTGTGCGGATCCTCAATGTTGCCATTCGTATCTAAAAATAATATGAAGTTTACATATGGATAATACATATATGTACGATGTATAAAATTAATGTAGAGGGTAATGGATATTAATTAATACCTGCACCAGTAGTCGATTGCATGGAGGCCTTTTTGTAGGATTTCTTCGAGGAAAATTGTGAATCTACAATGCATATATTGGGTTGTTAGATGTGGGTTTTTAATTATGTTTTGAATTTTCCATTGGAAGGGGTTGACTGAATTGGAAGGAATATTGTTGGGCATAATTGCATGCAAGTCATGCCATTTAGTATCAGCTGCGCTGAGAGTGAAGAAGAAGGTTGGGCTTCCTATTTGCGTGATCATGTCAGTCAGCTCAGATCGTCGTTTGTTCCAGAAAGACCGTGTTCCTCGTAGGGCTGAACCGAACCGCATTATTTGCTCTGGTAATTTTGATTCGGCGGAAGCATGCAGACACTGGCGTAGATCTGAAACCGTTGTTGGAAAGTTGTTGTCAATGTACTTTTTCACGAAAACATTAGCTGTTGCTTGGCTACGGTGGCGCAATATAATGTTATAAAGATAATAGCGGAATCTTGGGTGTTGGCCGAAGTGGTTATCATGGTAGTGCAGCAAGTGTAAAGCATATTCATGCATCTGAACTTTTGTAAGTCTTGGTTGCATGATCATTGCGTTTCCTGTAGGGAAGAGTGTGGGGAATGCCATGGCAAAGAGGCCGATGGTGTTGTATTCATTTATAGCAGTTAAAGATATTGGAGGCCAATCGATAGAGCTTGTTGAATTTGAATGGGGCAAGTGCAAATAGTTACAAATGTGCTCGAGCTCAGTGCATGAATTTGGGAGGACTGGGACGAACGAAGAGGGTTAGATTTCTGATGGAGGTAGCATGACATTAGTATCAAAAGTAGAATCAGTAGTGTTTTGATGGGGTTCAAAAGAGGAGGTGGTTACATTATGGAGAAGGGAAGAAATGTCTGTAGGGTGATTTGGCATCGCAGAAAGTGCAGATGAATTGAATTGAACATCATGGTAGTAAGGGTCATTTTTTATTTTGTATTCAAGGGCTGCAAGGATGTGGGATTTGCAAATGAAGAATTCGTAAGCTTTTTCAGATGGAATTTGCCTTTTGACAATGAGGATGTCTAAGTCAGAGAGCATTCGAGGTAAGTATTTGGCAATAGTGGTGATGTCTTGAGGAAAACTAATTGTATGGCCACTATATTTGTATTGACCACCACGGGAATGAGTGACTTGTAGAATGGGGTTGACACGTGCAATGAGCATTTCTTCAACCTATGTTAATTGGTGAAGGACATAGGGTTGTTCTCCAGGGTCCATGTTGTTTAGTTCAGAAAACCGACTGGCTGATTTGGATGACGCACAACGAAAACAAGAGAGTCTACCATGGAAAAGCTTTGTTTTCATTCCTGGGTATGCTTCCTTGCATATTGTGCAAACATGCATGTTAGAAAGTCCATCAATCCTTTCTCGGAAGCGACGGTGTTCATTAGTAAGGGGAGGGTTATATTGGGATTGATGAATGTGAGATGGGCTGGTTTGTATAGTTGGGAGAGCATTTGAGGTGGGAAGGGATGTAGAGGAAGTAGTAGGGTTGTTGCGATTTTCATAAAGTAGTCGACGTTGTGCATTTATCCTATCCTTTTGTTGTGCATAAAGAAGACGACGCCGCTCGTTTTTGGCTGCAACTTGATTGTTTGTTGGCATATCTAAACAAGTACAAATAAATATTGTTAGTTTTGCATAATGAGTAGTGCATGTTTGGAGAATGTAGTACAAGTATTAGAAATAACTTTTTTTTAGGTAGACTAGGTAGAAGGGAAAACATCAATTAGGATTGATATAAAATTGTAAGTTGTTTTGGTGTCTAACATTGAAAGGGGAGAAGCAAGATAAAAAATATGTTGCTTCCTTCTTCTTCAATTGTTTTTTTGTTTGGCATGTTTGAACGATAAAGTAAATAGATTAGCAAGCAAGAGATCATTGTATAGCATGTAGACAATGAACAAGAAACATATCTAGTAACTCTTTGCAAATTTTGATACCTATATTATTAAAATGTAAATGGAAAACTTATGTATTTTGGAAGGTTTGGAAGAGAGTATTTGAAGTGAAAGTTGAAGTTTGCATCGTAATAACATGGGTGTGTAATTTACAACACTATGAGACAATGAGTTGTGTGGATATGTTTGTTTATGTACAAGAAGTCGTGTTTGAAGAGACCCTGAAAAGCAGTTCACAGGCGGCAAACAATAGGGCGTTTTGAAGTGGACATTGCTTAAAGGTCAAGCAGTGGTTTTTTGCATGCAGAGGCATATTGAAGTTATTCTGACTTGATCAGTATTAGTTGCAAGTGTTGAATACCGTTGAAAAAAATATGCTTTAATGCAAAGTGTTAGTTGGAAGCATCGTTCAAAAATTCGGCCACAAATTTCATGTAGACCACTGGTTCGATAGAACGAAGGAAAAAGTCTTTTGTCGTGATGCCCATGAGCTCGTTTCTTGCATCATTGAAAACTGTGACGTTCTGCAGATTCATGCTGTGGTCATGTAGTTCAATTTTAAGTCTGTACTGGTAGTCACATTATAGGAAGTTATCGTTACATTTGTACAATGCTATACCATGGAGGAAACATGGGCCGTGCTTTCAAGTTTCTGCAGATTTTTCTTTTTTGGGCATATACGGGTCACAAAAAGTACATAACTCCCAACAAAAGATAGATGGTTCCCTTCATATTTCTACCCAAATATGTGGCATTTCATATGAGAATTGAGAAAGACTGGATGATCCAAGTATCAGAATTAATTTTTTTTATTTGAACATAGAATTACTATTTTTTATTTCAACATCGGTGAAGGTAGGTAGATTAGATTGAAGGAAAAACATGCAAATACGAGTGATATAGAATGAATAGATTAGTTAGCAAGAGATCAATGTATAGCATGTAGACAACGAATGAGAAATATATGTAGTAACTCTTTACAAATCCTACTATGTATATTATTAAAATGTAAATGGCAAACATACATAATTTGGAATGACTGGAAGAGAGTATTTGAAGTGAAAGTTACAGCTTGCAGCATAATAACATGGGTGTATAATTTACAACAATATCAGACAAGGGATGTGCAGAAATGATTGTTTATGTACAAGTAGGCGTGTTCCAAGAGACTGAAAGAGAAATTCACAGGCGGCGAACAATAGGTCGTTTTGAAGTGGACAATCCTTGAATGTCAGTGAGTGCTTCCTTGCATGCAGAGGCATATTGAATTTCTTCTGAATTGACCAATATTGGCTGCAAGCGTTGAACACCGTTGAAGTAGTCTGATTTAATGGAAAGTGTTAGTTGGAAACATTGTCCTGAGATTCGGCCACAAATTTCTTGCATATCACTTGGTTCAATGGAAAGAAGGAACAAGTCTTTTGCTGTGATGCCCATGAGTTCGTTTCCTGCATCATTGAAAACTGTGACATTCTGCAGAGTCCCGGTGTGGTCATGTAGTTCAATCTTAAGTTTGTACCGGTAGTCACATTCAGGGAAGGAACCGTTGCATTTTGTACAATGCCAAAGATTGTTAGAATGCTCCACAACCTTCTTCATGCATTGTTTTCCATTGAAATCTAGTGGACATGCTAGAAAGTAGAAGTCGTCCATATCAAGAGCAGTAATTGTTGCTCGAACTGAAACCCAGATTGCTTTATCGGAGAGTTGCATGCTGGAAATTTCAGAAAGCGTCTTCCGTGGTAGGGCACGTTTTGAAGCAACACCATAATTCCTACTCAAAGATGGAGAAGAGGAGCTGTAACCTGTTTCACGGAACCATGCATGTAGTTGGTGAGTTTCTTCAACTTGCGGATTTATTATGAGAGTGCTCGTTGGTATCGTCCCTATTGTGGTGCCATTAAAGGCAGAAACCTGACCTCCTTTGATTGCAAGGATTGGTGGGTTGTCGAAAGAGTAGAATTCAGAAAGGTTCTGTCCTATATAGTCACAATGGTCTCCCCATAATGTTACATCAATGCTAAAACCCGACTTGTCTTTTAATATTAGTGTTTTCCTTAATGTTTCACTTCCATCTTTCCGTCGAATTGTTGATGCAGGTGAAGTGGAGGTAACAACACCAATGACATCCACATTCATATTTGGAGGTGCATTTTTTACTTCAGTAATAGTCTTGAAGTGAAAGCTGTGGTAAGGGAACGTTGGATCATCTATGGGACATGGATGGATAGTGGAAGCAACAAACAAGTAAATTTCCCATTTGTTGTTGAGGTGGTTGTAGATTGGATTTGCTTCTTTCACTGTGCCATTTGAAACAATGTATAGCTACCCAACTTGAATGAGATTGTAAAGAGATTTGGCCAGTGCGGCAAATGCAGAAACGTGGATCTCCTCCCTATTACGATTGATAAGGTCAAAACCAAAAACTTTTCCTGAACCGCGTGCATTGGTGTAAGCCTTCAATGATGTTTTTGCCGATGCCTTACCTTGGATTGACCAATATTTCCGGTAAGGGCTAAGTGCCGTGAATGGAATTGTTGTAGTTGTTCCTGTAGCTGGTGGAGTAACTATAGAGGGCAAGGTATCTTCAGCCGATGAGGAGCTAGACTGGGATGTACTCGCTTGTGCATGTAGTAGAGTCGATGCGTCCTTCGTCAATGCTGCTGAGCGCAGCACAACTTCAAGCTCAACAACTCGGATGGACCTTATGTAAACAAATGAGAAATGAATTAATGAAGATTCCATTTTCCTTCTTTAAATGCGGGAAGCATTTGGAAGGGAAAAATTAAAAGAGGATAATTTCAAATGTTGGGTCTTACGAGGAGCTTTGGAGCACTGTGCAAGCTGCTTTTTTAAGTAGAATTATCGAGCCAATTTGGATGTCTCCAGATACAACCTGTGGGCCATATGCAGCTGGTAGCAAAGTCTTATGTTGATGTGTTCCATCAGATAGAGTGATATGGAAGTGCGAGGATGTTGTTTTTAATGAGGTTACAGAACCAACATCGATTATCTGAAGCAGTGGTTGAATATCGGTGCAACCATTCAACAATAGAGTAATGGCATTCGGTGTCAAGGCTGTCTCCATAATATTAATAGGAGGTTTCTTGTTCCCGCGATAGGAGTACCTGCAATGCATAAATTTCATAACAACACAAAATTCCAGTCAAAGAAGATGTGATGTGAATGCGGATTCAGAAGTGAGAGATGTTGGTCCCTACAAACACCTTCATGATATCATAACCACCTCCATTGACTTGAGTCAAATACAAATTACCATTCCTTTGCTAAGAAGATTAAGGTAAGTTTCTCTTCCATTGCAAATTTCTCACTAAGAAGATTAAAGTTTCTCTTCCATTGCAATTTTCTCACACCCAGCACTTTATCAATTGACATGATATATTATTGAAATTTGGTTGATTTGTAATTTGTGTCTGCAGGGTTCTGGTTGACAAGCTAAGTACTGTAGTTTTGAAAGGCTTGTAACATCAGCAGAAGCTGGCATTTTGGATTAATATTTACAATGTCTGCATGACCAATGTATTTCCCTTCATCACTTCCTCGTTTCTAACCTTCCCTTTTAAAAGTTAAGCCACTCATATGTATCTGGGAAATAAGCAAATTATCTTTCCTTCAACTACAGGCATTCCTTGAGCATGGATTACCTTCAATTCTACTGCTAATTCTAATCAAATAAACTACAAAGGGAAAAACTGTAGAGACCATTCTCTAAAAATTGACTTCATCAAGTATAAGCTCAATAAATTTAGTTCCAGAGGCAGGGTTCTGGTTGACAAGATAATTCCTGGTCTGATGAGCATTTTTGAGGTTCAGTTTTAGATTTTCTAATTTTCACATGATTTTCTTCCTTCTGTATGGATCCCATCGATATAAATTTCAGTTCTGTTCTTTAAATTTTAACATTTTCCCCTCGCATATGAACTTTAAAAATGGGGTGCAACCTATCTCTGCGTAAAGGGATGTTTTTGGGGGATTGTGCAGATTCAGAAGTGAGAGATATTGGTCCCTACAACCATTAAAAAATGGCATTGAAATTTATCATAGAATAACCTAAGGTCACTAAGGGCCTAAACCATCAGCAAGCTTTGGAGGGTCCCTTCGAATAAATTTCCATTCACAATGTTTAAAGCAACACTGCATTTTTAGATACTGCTAGTTCTAATCAAATAAGATACAAAGGGAAAAACTGTAGAGACCATTCTCTAAAAATTGACTTCATCAAGTATAAGCTCGAGAAATTATGGTTCCAGAGGCACCGTGAGATGTAAGACTTCTATGGAGATTTCCGAGATCCATATGGGGTTTGTGCAGATTCAGAAGTGAGAGATATCAGTCCCTACAACCATTAAAAAATGGCATTGAAATTTATCATAGAATAACCTAAGGTCACTAAGGGCATAAACCATCAGCAAGCTTTGGAGGGTCCCTTCGAATAAATTTCCATTCACAATGTTCAAAGCAACACTGCATTTTCAGATATTGCTAGTTCTAATCAAATAAGCTACAAAAGGAAAAACTGTAGAGACCATTCTCTAAAAATTGACTTCATCAAGTATAAGCTCAAGAAATTATGGTTCCAGAGGCACTGTGAGATGTAAGACTTTTATGGAGATTTATGAAGAAATAGATTTCTGAGATCCATATGGGGTTTGTGCAGATTCAGAAGTGAGAGATATCGGTCTTTACAACCATTAAAAAATGGCATTGAAATTTATCATAGAATAACCTAAGGTCACTAAGGGCCTAAACCATCAGCAAGCTTCAAGGAAAGTTGCTAAAGAAATGATAGCTTCAAAATCGGTAAGATCTCAGTGATAACTTATGATCACAATAAAACAGAGCTTTTACCATCATAAATTTATATTTAGGCTTAGCTAGCCTAAACCACATTTATCACATACATACTGGCCCAATGTCCGCATTACTTTGAAAAGCCTGCTTAGCAACAAAGGTTTCAATAACCAAATTAAAACATACTTAGCCAAAATCTGCCCTACCTAAAAGTATTCCTTACAAAAATCTCAATCACTAATGCATCACAGACTTGACCAATCTCTACAACATTTCCCCAAATACAGTGGTTCACAAAATTTCAATTACCAAATTATCACATACTATAACACAATTGCTGCATTACCCCTAAAAATTATTCATCAGCAAAGACCTTACTTAACAAATTATGACATAATAGGCCAATCTCTGCATCACCCAAACAAATTCCTTCATAAACAAAAATCTCAATCACCAATATATCACATACTTTGGTAACCTCGGCACTACCCTAGCAAAAACAAAACAAAATAAAAGTATTAGGCAATAAAATTTTCAATTACCAATTATCACATACGTGTCCAATTTATGCAATATCCCCAAACAGGAAAGTTATTGGGCAATAAACTTTTCAATTACCGATTTATCACATATTTGGCCAATCTCTGCACCAGTAAAAAGATTATTCAGCAAAAAAATATCTCAATAAACAAAATTCTTGGACACTCTAAAGATTAAGGACACTGGGATATTAGTGCATGCAAAAGGGAGGAGTAAGGCTGGAAAAAAATGAAGAATTGAAGTGGCTGGAGATGAAGAGGTTTATTTCCCAAGTAAACCTTGACAGAAACAAAAGGACAGAATTTTGTTTTAATTAAATTAATCCAATCATCCACATGCGCATATGCTCAAAACAAAACATTTATATATGCAGGGATTTGCCCCTCTGCCCAGAACAAAACAACCAAATTTATCATAGAATAACCTAAGGTCACTAAGGGCCTAAACCATCAACAAGCTTTGGAGGGTCCCTTCGAATAAATTTCCATTCACAATGTTCAAAGCAACACTGCATTTTCAGATACTGCTAGTTCTAATCAAATAAGCTACAAAGGGAAAAACTGTAGAGACCATTCTCTAAAAATTGACTTCATCAAGTATAAGCTCAAGAAATTATGGTTCCAGAGGCACTGTGAGATGTAAGACTTCTATGGAGATTTCCGAGATACATATGGGGTTTGTGCAGATTCAGAAGTGAGAGATATCGGTCCCTACAACCATTAAAAAATGGCATTGAAATTTATCATAGAATAACCTAAGGTCACTAAGGGCCTAAACCATCAGCAAGCTTTTGAGCGTCCCTTCGAATAAATTTCCATTCACAATGTTCAAAGCAACACTGCATTTTCAGATACTGCTAGTTCTAATCAAATAAGCTACAAAGGGAAAAACTGTAGAGACCATTCTCTAAAAATTGACTTCATCAAGTATAAGCTCAAGAAATTATGGTTCCAGAGACACTGTGAGATGTAAGACTTTTATGGAGATTTCGGAAGAAATAGATTTCTGAGATCCATATGGGGTTTGTGCAGATTCAGAAGTGAGAGATATCGGTCTTTACAACCATTAAAAAATGGCATTGAAATTTATCATAGAATAACCTAAGGTCACTAAGGGCCTAAACCATCAGCAAGCTTCAAGGAAAGTTGCTAAAGAAATGATAGCTTCAAAATCGATAAGATCTCAGTGATAACTTATGACCACAATAAAACAGAGCTTTTACCATCATAAATTTATATTTAGGCTTAGCTAGCCTAAACCACATTTATCACATACATACTGGCCCAATGTCCGCATTACTTTGAAAAGCCTGCTTAGCAACAAAGATTTCAATAACCAAATTAAAACATACTTAGCCAATCTCTACCCTACCTAAAAGTATTCCTTACAAATATCTCAATCACTAATGCATCACAAACTTGACCAATCTCTGCAACATTTCCCCAAATACAATGTTTCACAAAATTTCAATTACCAAATTATCACATACTATAACACAATTGCTGCATTACCCCTAAAAATTATTCGTCAGCAAAGACCTTACTTAACAAATTATGACATAATAGGCCAATCTCTGCATCACCCAAACAAATTCCTTCATAAACAAAAATCTCAATCACCAATATATCACATACTTTGGTAACCTCGGCACTACCCTAGCAAAAACAAAACAAAATAAAAGTATTAGGCAATAAAATTTTCAATTACCAATTATCACATACGTGTCCAATTTATGCAATATCCCCAAACAGGAAAGTTATTGGGCAATAAACTTTTCAATTACCGATTTATCACATATTTGGCCAATCTCTGCACCAGTAAAAACATTATTCAGCAACAAAGATCTCAATAAACAAAATTATTGGACACTCTAAAGATTAAGGACACTGGGATATTAGTGCATGCAAAAGGGAGGAGTAAGGCTGGAAAAAAATGAAGAATTGAAGTGGCTGGAGATGAAGAGGTTGATTCCCCAAGTAAACCTTGACAGAAACAAAAGGACATAATTTTGTTTTAATTAAATTAATCCAATCATCCACATGCGCATATGCTCAAAACAAAACATATATATATGCAGGGATTTGCCCCTCTGCCCAGAACAAAACAACCAAAATATATGCAGGGTTTGGAGTTGGGAGCAGATCTCGAAGTTGATATAATAACATATCCTGTCTCTCTGGTACATGGCATGTGATTTCTCACGTGCAAAGCAAAACAATGACAATACCATGACCTTTGGAATATAGATAAAATTATCCAATATCAAAGAAAGATCTCACCTAACAATTTAGGGCATAGTTGACCAATCTATGCTCTACCCAAAAGAATTGTCCAGCTACCAAAAACTCAATTACCGATTTAAGTAATTCTGACACTAACACACACTATGGGTTTCAGACAGAATAGGTAAAAGGACAATGGATGCACAAAAATGGGATAGTGAAGAGGTTCATTTCCTTGGCAACTCAGAAATGGGATGTTGCAAAGATTAAAGAAAAGTTAATAAAGTAGATCATCAAGCAAGTAGTCTTGGATGACTTTTGATGAAATAAATAGATATCCCTGTTGAAGACATCAAAGAGATGAACACTCGTATCATTTATTAAACAGAGGAGAAAGAAGAAATCATGTATGCAGCCCTCCATTCTTTTTTGCATGGAGTGAGAACATCTTCCCTTCAAAAGTATCGAATGAAGGCATCTTTCCCCAGTAACCATGAACAGAGGTAAAGATATCAGCAATCACCCAACTGCCTTATTTTGCTAGGCATGAACGATGACTTACTCAGAAGAGGAAGAACAATCTCTCTATTACTATCATAGTTTATTGGAAAAGAAGTATGGAGATCCTATTGTATTCCTATTTGAGCTTGAGGTGTTGTGATGAGGATACGACTGTGAAAGGTGAACTAAAGTGAACTCAAAATCCCCTCCGTATTGGTTGGACCTACGATGAAGTGGGTTCGTACATTGACAGGAAATCTGTTAAGTCATGGAGACAAATGACATAAACATCCTTGGTAAAATACAAAGAATATAATGGAATGCCGGTCTTGAAAGAAGAAATTGTAAGGCCAAAACAACAATAATATGAAACTTAGGAGACATATCAATGGATTTCCTGTATAACATTAAGATGCGCTGACTTCATTGTTCAAGTTGCTTAGGCAGCTTATTGAGAGATCTGAAATAGAATATTTTATCCTTTATGATGGCACAGACAAACTTGAATTTAAAGACACGACAAATAAAAACCAGTGACCAAACTTTTCTTTCTACTGGCATGTACAGACTAAGACTGGCATTTCATTCAAACAAAAGAATGTTCCCTGAATTTGTTAAGAAACGTGCCCTAAACTACCAGATATTTTACAGAGTATGTGGCGCACCTGGAAGAAATGATATTGTGCAGAAGTATCGGCCTAAAGTTGCACGGCGGGCTCAGGATTTCCAGCTCGTTCTTCCTTCGTAAGTGTGTCGAACTAGGCTCCTCTGTTGCTACACTGTGTGAGATTGATCCTGGCTGGTGGGTAGTTGATGTCGGTAAGTTCATCCATGGAGGCTGCCGGGAAAACAACAAAACAGGTAATCGTGCAGAAAATCATTTAATTGTAAGTAGATCCGTGAGAGACACGCCCATGTGTAACACGTAGGTCTGGAATCTGTTCAACTCATCATCAGCGTAGTGGATTGAAGTTAACGATGGTGCTGGAGACTAAGATTTTTAGGATAACCATATTTGCAACAACCGTGGAGATTTACCCAACGGAACCGCAAAAACCCAGAACCGAAAAACCCGGAGCGTGGAGCAAGTAACAGGCCCGACGGTGCGTGGAGCATACCAGAACCGAAAAACTCGACGGAGCATGAAGAAGAAGGAAAGTCATACCAAAACTCAAAAGCTCGACGCCAGCTGTCAGCACGAGGATGAAGGGGACCCGACAACACGTGTCAGCGAGAGAACAAAAGGGACGACAAAGGTCCCTTTCAAAGGAAAGGCCTATCGGCCTAAATATATTTATAATGTGGAACTAGTAATTTGTATTTTTTAAATATCACCACCACAATCAATAATGTGAGACTTTCTATAAAATGACACATATACTATTAAACGAATTATATTCAATTATCTTGAGTTATTTAGTGTCTAAAGAAATATTCATGTATTAATAATTTTATAAAGTAACACACAAGTGGTAACAATATAAGCATATTCCTTATAACTAAATAATAAACTATTAATAATTAATTAATTTAAAAATGAAATGAAGTTATTTTATTTATGATAGATCCTAAAAAATTCGTGATTAAATAACATATTTCAAGCCAGCAAAAGAAGAAGTACATAGCATATTTCAAGCCAGCAAAAGAAGAAGTACATTTGTATTTCTTCTCACACGACAAGAAAAATAAACTTTATTAATTTATATTAATAAAAATAAATTAGAAACCTGTGAAAACTCTGAAGTATCACTTGAAAAAGTAGATAAGGACGGTGACTTTTCAATTAACCTTTATCAGCCAACCGTCGATTTAAAAGAGATGCCAACTTTTCAATTAACCTTTATCACGAAGGTTGAATTTTTTTGGACATGTTCTTCATAATGGTTTGATGAAGATAATTTACAAGAATTTTCTTAAAATTATGAAACACTGAAGATCATTTTCGAGTATTTTCTAAAATTATGAAACACTGAAGATCATTTTCGAGTATTTTCTAAAATTATGAAATATTTTGAGAAAAAATTTGGAACAGAGATTGCTTTTCTCAATATTTAAAATGGTTAAATATATTACATTGTAAATATCAACAATAAATGACTTAAGTAGAACTCAATACCTATAGAGTAGAATTAAAGTAAAACTGAATTGTGTATGACACCTAGCAGATAACGAAATAAAATGAGATGCCACCTAACCAACAACGAAATTAATATCTCAACATTCCCTCCTAATCTCAATTGTTACATTTAGAGACACTTACAATGTCTAATTGTTCTCTTTGAAATTCAAATACATTCTTGCCCAATGGCTTTATGAAAATATTTGCTAGTTGATCTTTGGAACCACAAAAAGCAAGTGCTATGTCCCTATCATTAACAAGCTCACAGATGAAATGAAAATGGGTGTCAACGTGGTTGCTCTTTTTGTGGAAAACATGATTATTTGATAAAGAAATTGCTGAATTGTTATCACAATAGATTGGAGTTGGCTCCTTCTGAATATTTGAAATATCTTTCAATAATCTTCTCAACCACACAACTTGACAAGTTGTTGAATTTGTTGCTACATATTCTGCATCTTCATAATATATTGAACCGATTGGTTGTTTCTTGGATGCCCATGAAATCAGATTGGTTCCAAGATTAAAAACATACCCTAAGGTGCTTTTGCGATCATCTAAACTTTGTGCATATCGTTGTCTGTATAACCTGAAAGTGATTTTTATTTTATTTATTTATTTTATTTATTTATTTTTTTAGAATGTGTATATAACAAACCATAGTCTATTGTCCATGAAATATACCTTAAGATCCTTTTTGCAACCTTACAATGAGTGATCTTAGGTGACTGTATAAACCTGGAGAGAAAACTTGTTCCAAACATAATGTCAGGTCTAGTTGCAGTTAGATACAACAAACTACCAACTAGACTTCTATACAATTTGGAATCAACTGGTGGTGTTACATCTTTTTTGCTCAGTTTTGTGCCTTGAGAAATTGGTATATCTGCACGTTTGCAATTGGTCATTTCGAGCTTTTGGATGATATCAGTGGCATATTTTTGTTAACCAAAAAAAATTCCATTAGCAGATTGGTGAATTTCAATGCCTAAGAAGTATTTCATGACTCCTAGATCTATCATATCAAACTCTATTTGCATTGCTGATTTGAAATCCTCTAGCATCATGTTTCTTGTATAAAGAAGATAATCTACATAAAGGCATACAATAAGAATTTTACCTTCATGCATTTTGGTATACAAAGTTCGCTCATGATTGCTTTTACAAAAACCACTTTTGATGAGATAGGTGTCAGTGCAACTATACCAAGCTCTTGGAGCTTGTTTCAAACCATACAAAGCTTTCTTCAATATGTATACCTTATGCTTCTATCCTAAAACTTCAAAACTAGGAGGCTAGTCTACATAAACATCTTCTTGCAATATACCATTTAGAAAGGCAGATTTTACATCAAGTTGATAGACTTTCCATTTGTGTTGAGATGTTGTGGACAAAATGGTTCTGACAGTGTCTAACCTTTCTATTGGAGCACAGGTTTCACCATAATCAACACCAAATTATTGTTAGAATCCTTTGGCAACCAACCTTGCCTTATGTTTCTCAATCTCTCCCGTTTCATTCATCTTGGTCTTATATACCCATTTTACACTAATTATGGTTGTCTTTTGGGAGATCAGCTAATTCCCAAGACCGATTCTTCTCACAATTTCTTGTTTCATTACATCTACCCAATGCTTTTCTTTAAATGATTCTTCAAAATGAATTGGTTGAGATGAGAGAAATCCAAACATATTCTGGTGATCAAACTCATGCTCCTGCTCATATATTTCTCTGATGCTTCTTGTTTTCTAATTGTCTTATGAAGATGTCGAATCACTGGTGGATTCACCGCTTGAAGATGTACCATTTTTAGAATGGTATGGTTCTTCTTCAACCTGCAATATTGGTGTTTGTGGTGGATAAAAAGACTAATTTGAAGCTTCATCAACTTGTTGGAGAGATGGACATTGCCTCTTTGCTGATCTTACTGTTTCTTTCTACACTCATGTTCATAATGCCAAAATTTCTTGTAGTAATAACATTGGATATTAGATTTTCTCCATGGTCTGCTTCTCTGAGTTTGGTTTTGTGGAGGTTTCCACTGCTCTGTTGCATGATGATGTTATGATATGCCTCTGCTTCAGCCTCTGCCTTACTTGTTGCTGCCTTTATATCCTCTTCCTCTGCCTCTGCCAAAAGAGATTTGTGCTTTGAAATCTTGTTCCATGGAATCTTCTACCAAGTTGAGTCTTGTTTCGTGTGCCACAAGTGATCAAGTCAATTGTTCTACTGAAAAAGTTGTAAAATATTTGGATTCCAGAATGGTTGTTACAATCATGTTATGTTTCCTGGGCATAATTCGAAGGACTTTTTGAACAATTCTTTTGATTGGAAATGGTTTCACCGATGAGATTGATCTGATTGTCTATTCCCACGACTCTAGTCATGAACTGATCCACGTTTTCTGTGTCAGTCATCTGTAGGGTTACGAACTGTGATCTCAATGTTCGTAATTTAACTGTCTTCACTGTATCATTACCTTGATACACAACTTTCAAGATTTCCCAAGCTTCATGTGTTGTGGATGCACCAGTTATCTTATCAAAAATATAGTCATTGATTGAGTTTTGTATCCAACATTTGGCTCTGTGTTCTTTTTTTCTAAGTTCAGTGGTTGCATTCCTCTGATTATTGGACATGGACGCCCATGCCTCTTGGGTTGGCTCTACATAGGCAGTCTGAAGTGTATCCCAACACTCTTGGGCTTGCACAAATGTCTTCATTCTCAAAGACCAAAACTCGTAACTTTTTCCAACGATAGTCAAGGCCTGTGCAAAGCACTAGAAGAAGCCATTTCTTCGAATACATATTTACGCGCCCTTTTACAATTAAAAGAAAACACTCCTTTAAAAAATACGACGCCCCTTTATTTTTCTTGAATCCCTTTTTTCAATTTTTTTATAAACCATATTTAAACAGAAAAAGCCTTTGAATTTAGACAAAGGCCGCTAAGAGAAACCCTTTTAAAATATATTTTTTAAAGAAAAATACATTCACGAAAATCCTTTTTTTTTTTTAAATCGTGAATTAAAACCTTTCCCGAATAAAACCCTTCGTGAATAAAGTCTTTTAGGACTTTGTATTGTTGTGAACTTTTTATTGAGATCCGGAAAACAACAAATATTTTTGAGATTCGAAAAAAACAGATAATTCGATGGCTTCATGAATTTAAAAAAAGGGAACATTTTACCTTTGAACGAATTCTTGGGCAGACTTTTCTTGGGCAGATTTTGTTAATTTATGTACGCGCAGGTCAGACAGATTTTTGATGCCCAAATGTGCAGAGTCCTTCAACACACACTGTAAGGACCTGCAATCCTTGGCACGCCATCGGGTGAAGTGCGACCGTGACTGAATGGAGGACGAGCGGTTGGAAGCACAAACGAACAACATGAAACGAGGAAGTGCGAGCTCAGACCTTCAACGCGGAGGTGTTATGTTATAATGCGATGCGTAGGAGGGGAAAGCGATGGATTTATATGCGTGGGAGCATGGATGAACACCCATGGGCTGACCCATACTTGAAGACAAAGCTGACAGGGTAATTTCGATGGAGTGTGGGTGCGTTAAGGCGTGGAGGATGAGTTGGCCAGGTAGACTAACTCGCCCTACCACTCATATAAACAAGTCATGCGATGGACTCATTTGGCATCATCGCTCAAGCAACATCTTCAACCTACAACGAAGAGAAAAGGGCACAGATCAAGGATACAAGTGCGAGTTGGGAGTGCAGGTCTATGCGCCCAAACTTGGGCGACGGCACACGGTGAGCATACGAAGTATCGGGTGAAGGCGTTGGGCGTGGGAAGGGTCGCTCGCCAGTCGAAGTGTAGGGCGTGCATGGGTGTGGCGCCCGGGTTGTGTGAAGGAGCACCCGATGGTTGAACGAAGGCATGGGCGCCCAATTTGTGCGATGACTTGGCACAGGTTCTTGGATGACTCGGGTGAGTGCCCACCTGTCGTGCAAGTGTGCACAGTGAAACATTTGTTGAAGCCGGTTGTGCGAAGAGGGTGTCTTGGTGACTTGGTGGAGTCACCCGCACATCATGCACAAAGACAAGGTTCAGTTGTGAAGTGCAGAAGGCAGCTCGTGTGAGGGCACGCCTGCCTGCCTTAGGCAAGAAAATCTTGGTTGTCGCACGAAGGTGTGACAAGATTGTAATATTGGTTAAGTATGAAACTTGGGGATTCCAAGTATACTTGTAAAGCTTTGTAACTGTTGTAAAAGACTGTATAATATATTATTGGGCAGACTCATTGTTCAAGGAGTTGCCCCTCCCTTTATACTGTGCAATTGTGTTCTTCATGTATAATTGCTATTGATAATGAATGTGTATGGGTGTTCACTGGTATAAAGGGAAAATTAATAATTACTTGGTTGAGAAACACAAACTAAGTAGGATAAGTGGTTAGGCGTAGTCTACGAACATAACTATTGGTGAAAAGAAAGTGTTCGATGGTGCCGCACCTTGCCTAGCACAGTTGGAAGACAAACGTAGGCCTGGGGGCGTGACAGTTGGTATCAGAGCTAGTCTGAAGACTTGGAGGAGTCTTGCAGGAAGCTGGAAGTGTATGCACACTTTGGGAACTTGGAAGCTTGGAAATTGAAGGCAGTGAAGCACGTACTTGCAGGTGAAGGAAGTTGTTTCACACAAGTGGAACAAGAGCTGGTTCAGGTTGCAAGAATCTTGGTGAAGCTGTTGGATGGTCGAAACTAGATTGCAAAGAAGAAGGAAGATGTTAGCAATGGCGGCTGAATCTCAGGCTGGGTCTAGTCACGGTGCGAAGGATGCTACTATGGCATTCATTGAAAAGGTGTTGGAGAAGATGGAGGAATTAGAATCTTTCTGGACTAAGAAGATGGATTTGATCGAGAGAGATCAAGAGGCCAACTCGAAGATGAAGGAAGAGCTCGATGAACTCCGGACTCAACACGAGTACACTGATCTTATGTGTACACAACTTGAAGTGAGGGTCAAAGAGGTTGAAGAGGCAAGAGATCGAGGTCTTACAGAGATCGTGGGCTTACAGAAATCTCTTGACGAAGTCAAAGATGAGATCGCGGTGTTGAAGAAGGCCGTGAGGCATAACTTAGGTGGAGGAGTGCCTCAAGTGAAAGTCAAAGAACTGGAATCTTACGATGGTACAAGGAGTACGAAGACTCTTGGCAACTTTCTATGGGACATGGAGCAATACTTGGAACGATTGGGTCTATCTGATGATGAGACAAAGGTTAAGGTAGCTGCTTAGTTCTTGATAAAGGATACTAAGATGTGGTGGAGAAGAAGGATGGATCAGATTGCCAATGGCAGTGCTGGTGACATTACTTTGTGGGATGAGATGAAGAAAGCTTTGCAGACCCATTTCAGTCCTCAAGATGAAACGTGTGAAGCAAGGATGAAGATTAAGTTCATAAAGCAGACAGGGAACCTTTAGACATATCAGTGGGAGTTTGCAAGTGTGGTTCTGGAACTTCCTGACATGGCAGAGAGGGACAAGGTGTTCAATTTCATCATTGGATTGAAACCTTGGGCACGCAATGAAGTGAAGAGGTAGAGGATTAGAACAGTTGAAGAAGCTTTTGCTGCTGTGGATAGGTTGGTGGAGCATTATGATGAGACTTCTGATGATAGGAAGAAGAAGTCCGATAAGTCGAAAGAGAAGAAAGAGGATGCTTTGAAATCGGATTATAAGTCGAAGACGAAGAAAGCCTTGAAGTGTTGGATATGTGTTGAACCACATACGGTGAAGAATTGTCCTTCAAGACTGAAAGTGGCTGTGATTGCAAAATCTAATGCGAAGAATGAAGAAGCTTTTGTGGGGATGATGCAGATACTTGGTGCTGCTACTGCTACAGAGGTGATCTCTCGGAGAGATCTTGAGAGGGACAAGTTGGAGTATGTTCGGATGAAGGTTGGAGACGTTGATATACTCACTATGGTGGATAGTGGGGCCTCTCACAACTTCATGGGAGAAGATACTGCGAGAAGACTTGGGCTGAAATTTGTACCGGTGAAGGCACAGATGAAGACAATCGATTCTCCTCCTGAGTGTGTTCTTGGTGTAGCTGAAAAACTGGACACAACATTTGGTGAGTGGACAGGGAAGGTTGACTTCACTATAGTGCGGATAGATGATTATGAAGCTATGCTGGGAATGGAATTCTTGAAACAATTCGATGCTATGATTGTTACACATTTGAAGAGGCTGTACATTTACGATGGAAGGGAGGATGTACCCATTGGTGTACTAACCATTGGAGTGACAAAGCCTGATTATAAGTTGGCAGTGATGCAAATGGAGGATGAGAAGCGGATGGAAGATATGAGTAAGCGGTTGTCTATGGTTGAGACTAAGCTTACCAAGCAGTCATTGGTCATCAGGACTCTTTTAGATAGTATCTTGGATTTGTCAAGAAGGATAGAAGTGGTCGAGGATGATGATGATGATGATGATGATGAGGCATATGTGAGGCTGAATGTCCGGGAGGAGGATCGGGTCACTTATCTACAGAGGATGGAGATAGAAAATCCTGACAGATGGATTGAGTTGATTAGTGAGGGTGAGCCATTAGGCTCTACTCCCTCCACTTCTTCTTAGATGGGAAAGAAGATGGGGCTCATTGTTAGCTGCTCATGGCAGTGAGTCCTTAAAACAGGTTTAGCAGGTATGATAGATGGTGCAGGGATGGCTTGGCATCAAGCATCATGGCATGTTGCAAATGGGATGGAGTTTCCATGGACATGAGCATGGTGAGATTCTTGGTGAGTCCAGAATGTGGTAGAATCCAAGATAGACTGGTGAAGGCATAAGGATGGACATTCTTATGATTTGAGCATGATAGTTGGACTGATCACCCAACTAGTTCAAGTCATAGGGGCTAGCAGTGTACCAAACAAATGTTGGAATCAGGCAGGCAGGAAGGATGATAGTTCACAGGATGGGGCGACACATGATGGAGATGGAAGTTCTACATATGTTGCAGGGATGTTTTGCAGTATGTGGAGGAGCTGACATCATGGACTGAGGATGAGACAGATATTGATGTTGATCTTGGTAGATGGCTACCAGGATGGCATGTTGTCCAGGACAACAACGACTTCAGGTGGAAGAGGATGTAAGGACCTGCATCCCTTGGCACGCCACCGGGTGAAGTGCGACTACGACCGAATGGAGGACGAGCAGTTGGAGGCACGAATGAACAACATGAAACGAGGAAGTGCAAGCTCAGACCTACAACGCGGAGGTGTTATGTTATAATGCGATGCGTAGGAGGGGAGAGTGATGGATTTATATACATGGGAGCGTGGAGGAACACCCATGGGCCAACCCATACTTGAAGACAAATCTGACAGGGTAATTGCGATGGAGTGTGGGTGTGTTAAGGCATGGAGGACGAGTCGGCTGGGTAGACCAACTCACCCTACCACTCATATAAACAAGTCATGCGATGGACTCATTTGGCATCATCGCTTAAGAAACATCTTTAGCGTACAACAAAGAGAAAAGGGCGTAGATCAAGGATACAAGTGCGAGTTGGGAGTGCAGGTATAGCCGCCCAAACTTGGGCGAAGGCGCACGGTGAGCGTATGAAGTATCGGGTGAAGGTGTTGGGCGTGGGCAGGGTTGCCCACCGGTCGAAGTGTAGGGCGTGCATGGGTGTGTCGCCTGAGTTGTGCAAAGGAGTGCCCGACGGTTGAACGAAGGCATGGGCGCCTGATTTGTATGACGACTTGGCACAGGTTCTTGGGTGACTCGGGTGAGTGTCCGTCCATCGTGCAAGTGTGCATGGTGAGACATTTGGTGAAGCCGGGTGTGCGAAGAGGGTGTCTTGGTGACTTGGTGGAGTCACCCACCCATCGTGCATGAAGATAAGGTTCAGTTGTGAAGTGCAGAAGGTAGCTCGTGTGAGGGCGTGTCCGCCCGCCTTGGGCAAGAAAATCTTGTTTGTCGCATGGAGGTGTGACAAGATTGTAAAATTGGCTAAGTATGAAACTTGGGGTTTCCAAGTATACTTGTAAGGCTTTGTAACTATTGTAAAAGACTGTATAATATATTATTGGGCAGACTCATTGTTCAGGGAGTTGCCCCTCCCTTTATACTATGCAATTGTGTTCTTCATGTATAATTGTTGTTGATAATGAATGTGTATGGGTGTTCATTGGTATAAAGGAAACATTAATAATTACTTGGTTGAGAAACACAAACTAAGTAGGATAAGTGGTTAGGCGTAGTCCACGAACATAAGTATTGGTCAAAAGAAAGTGTTCGGTGGTGCCACACCTCACCTAGCACGGTTGGAAGACTACCGTAGGCTTGGGGGCGTGACACATAGGGTGTGGAACTTTTAAGAATTTTACAAACTCGTAAGTTTGCGAATTTGTGCACAGTTTCTTCTTAGCTGAGCTGCGAATACGACCTGTTGAGCCTCTTTTACAGCTACGCAATTGCTCTTTTCTCCTCGACTTTTCACGCCTTTTCTTTGCAAGCCAAAAATATTTGAAACACTACTATCTGTGGTGTCATATGCGACCTCAAGCTCTAATACCACTTGTTGGGAAT
The DNA here is from genome assembly GCA_000404065.3 of Pinus taeda. Classification (NCBI taxonomy): domain Eukaryota; kingdom Viridiplantae; phylum Streptophyta; class Pinopsida; order Pinales; family Pinaceae; genus Pinus; species Pinus taeda. Next base: position 38,652 of record APFE031123626.1, on the reverse strand, counting down.
CACGATTGTTGTTTGACCAAAACCCATAGGTGTTAGTCAATGATCACATCATCAAAGATAAGAATTTACGAGAGCTGGTTACTCCATGTAATGAAACACACGGGGAGCTTTGGATATTGGGAATCACGGTTGCAGTTAAACCAAAACCAACAAGTGTTAGTCAATGATCACATCACCAGATATAAGGATCTACGAGAGGTGGTTATTCCATGTCACAAAACACACGGGGAGCATTGGTTTATCTAATGTCCAACAATCTTCCCCCCAACTCGAGTCAAGTGTGTATCGAACTCGTGACCTACGCTCTGATACCATGAGAAAGAATGAGAAAAAAGTGGATCATAGATTGCTCTTCTCAATATTCAAAATGGTCAAATAGATTACATTGTAAACATCAACAATAAATTATTCAAGTAGAACTCGACACCTATGGAGTAGAATTGAAGTAAAACTGCACTGTCTATGACACCCAGCAGACAACAAAATCAAATGAGATGATACCTAATGGATAATGAGATTAATATCTCAACACACTTTACAATGTTTTAATTTTATGAAATAGATGTTTTGAATGGTGTTTAGATTGTACTATGTACAATTCGAGTTAGTCACTGTTATGACTTTCTACAAATGCAGATATTACAATAGTAGTCCTTGTAGACTATTTCATTTATGCATATAATGAAAGTAAGCAACAATTTCATAATGCAAATCCAAATGCTTTATTAGTTTCTTATCCATTTCTCTAGTCCATTTCTTTTCTCTTAGACTAATTGAAATTAAATAAACAAACACAATTTATTTTCCTTACTGATTCTGAAAACAAAATCCATTTTTATTTTCCAATCTCTATCAATGTGAGCACAATTTTGATGACTATCATATTTTTATATTTTTAGAGAAGAATAGAGCTCCTTTAATTGTGCGAAAGGAAAGAGGCGTAATTAAAAAACAGACCACTCTTATGATGTGATAAGTGGAGGCGACCTAGTTATAAAACAAAAGAAAATAATTCTGATCATGTGATAATGGAGGACGGGTAATTCGAAGGGCATCCTGATTACATATTTTGAGAATATTTCGAAATCTAAAAGTAAGCAGAGAGTTCAGACAAGAGTTCATAAAAGTTCTTATTACAAGATCACGGACAGGGCTCTATTTATGCAATAATATGATTTTCTTCTAAGATGACATCGTTGATCAATCTCAGACAATGACTACAGGACTACGTACGATCTGCGTTCCACGTTTTACTCTTTTCCATGAAATTTGCCCAAACACTTGGCGGCTTTTAGCGGATGCTATTTTGCTTTTAAATTTCAATGGAAAACTCACATTTTCATTTTTTTTTCAAAGGTGACCGTACTCCTTGGCTCGACGATTATGTTTACATCTGGAGGGATGTCAACTACCATCTCATACATAGAGGGGGCTCCTCCAATGTTTGCCACAATCCTTTGAGAAAGTAGCAGGGTCTAATGAGAAGAACTGAACTCGGTACCCACTTCATGACATTCTCCCTTCCATCTAGCAAGCACCATAGTGAGGCCTTGGTCGTTGAATCTCTTGCTCTCCGGCCATATTCTTGTATCCACAATTCCCATGATAATATCATCACCGTAACATGACAGTGGCCACAAACCATGACTAGAGATCAACCCCATAAATTCTAGGGTTCGTGTATAATGGAGTCCATAGGTTGAGTCTTGAAATATACCCAGGCAGCTATAAATATTCACCATAGCTTGGGAATTCACGTTGGTCGGGCAGGCAGCAAAGCCCTACGTTACTGTATCGTATGTATATAGCAATGCAGCGGGATCCCAATACGATTCTGAAACTTCATTTATCATTGCTTGGTGGGGCATCATGGATAAATCCATGTAAATAATGTAGGACTGTATTGGAGTCATCATAGTTTTAGTCTCCTAACTGTCGGATGTAACCAACCTATCTGAACTCCGCTAAGGAATAAATGAAAATTAGTGCATGACAATCCTTGTTAATCTCCATGGTGTTGTACACCATATGATACAAAGCACTGGCGAACGATATTTCTAACCTGTTAAGGCTAAATCCCTGGCTCCTTAGTTATAAGGGTTCATGATGGATGTAATATTGGAGAGTCCGCTTCTCCACGTAATATTTTCAGTGTGTAACATCTAAATTTAATAATCTCCACAGAAATTTAGACAACTACGATTTGACACTCCCATGGGCTGAAGAAATTTTGATGACTATGATTCCAATTTGTTTTCATCGACCATGGTACCTCCGACGGGGTGTGTCACGCCCCCAAGCCAACAGTAATCTTTTAACCGCTCTTGGTGAGGTGCGGCACCACCGAACACTTTCTTTTCACCAATACTTATGTCACAATTGCACAGTATAAAGGGAGGGAGGGGCAACTCCCTGAACAATGAGTCTACCCAACAATATATTATACAACAGTTTACAATGTACAAGTATACTTGGAAAGCCCAAGTTTCATACTTAGTCAATTTTACAATCCAAGGAAAAACTCGGTTCCCTAGCTTGTCGGCACCTCCGCACGGTGCCGCACGACTCACCAACGCTTCATTCACCTTGTCGCACGATCGTGTTGTTTTCCCAACTCGGGCGCACCTCCGAGTCGCCACACACGCCTGCCTCCAACCGAGACACACCTTCATCCACATTCTCAACACTTCACCAAGTCACTGTGCACACTTGCATGACGGGCGGGCGCTCACCTGAGTCACCAAGACACTCGTGCCAAGTCTTCGCACAAATCGGGCGCCACACCCATGCATGCCACAACCTTCCATCAGGCACTACACACCCGTGACACCATAACTCAACCACCGGGCGCTCCTGCCCGCACCTTCACCCACAACCGTGCCTCACCGTGCAGCGCTGCCCAAGAACGGGCGCATGCCAAATCTGCGCCTTCCCTTAGACTTGTGCACTAGCACTGCGCACTTCCTTGTTGAGCGAATGATGTAGAGCGAGTTGGTTTGATGTTCCAATGAGAGCCAACGCAGCACAAATATATATGCGTTGAAGGGGAGGTCATGGCTTGCCCAGCAGACCTCCCCCACGCCCTTGCTCCATTGCAAAAGCCCCTAAGACATCAAGTCAGCCTCCATGCACCCTCCACGCCATATAAACAAGTCTCCTCCTCACAAACGTGCATAAGTTTCATCGCATGTTTGGAAGAGCTCGCACTTCCACCGTCGCACTTCATGCTGGAGCTGCAGGTCGTTACAGGGTGACTCCTTCAACCGAAAACACTGCCAAGAAGTATTCCAATTTTTTTCATTGACCTAGGAGTATCCTCCATGAATAAATTGAGCCACCAATGAAATGTTAAAAATCACGCTAAAAGAATTTTCAATAGGTGGTGGTTGTCAAGTGGTATGATTGAAATCAATTCAATCTTCACAAGAAGTTTAACATTATTATCTTCAATTCACCAAAAGTATAGTTCACTAATAGGTGTATCTTTTTTTTTTTTTTTAATGTGTATATGTTTCAATTTCATGTGGAGAAAATATGCTTGGAATATGCTTCGTCTTATTCGTTGATCAACGATTGTGGCTCGAAAGAGCTCGCAAGCATTTGACCAAAACTTACTTAAAAGTTATTTTTTAAATAAATTAAAATGAAAATGGCGGTTGTGGTAATGTGATGATTGTAAAACAAAAAATAAATATAATTAATTGGTTGATTGGATGATCTTCCGCATGCCCGCCTAGTGATCGATTGAGACACTGTTGTCCATGATCTATCCTTCTTTGCCTTCCATCGTCGCCACTCTTCTTTACAACCCCTTTTTCATTTCATGGATCCGCACTCTATAAAATCCCACACGAGGTTTCTACAATCAATACAGTTTCAATTAGGAGTGACTTATGAAGTTACGATATTCTTCGCTAGGATTTTGGTTCAAGATGTCTAGAGGGAGCACATCTGCCCGTTTTCTAGGCTTTATTTTTTATATTATAAGGGTGTTATGGATCATGGAACAAAGCGTAGCAATACTTATTAGGTTGTCGTTCACAAAGTTTCATGATCTATCGTCTATAATGGCTCTCTGAATGTGATTTACAAGTATTGCTGCTAATGAGCCTCATCATTTGGTAACTATATGGACCTTAAAACACCTCCAAGCTTATTTAAATCAACTCTTCTCATAATTCCTTACATATTTTGATTATATTTTTCTTAATGAGATGAGTAAAAGTGAGATGTTATGCCTAGTGGACTAATGTGCATTGATTGCAGGGTTTTGAGAGAAAATCATGGCAATTTTGGCTAATTAAGGGCAGAAACTTGAATGAGACAGGGAGGAGAGATTGTAGGAGATAGATCCTCGTCATTTACTCCTCACTCATTTGAATATTCCTCCATAAAATCACACTAGCTCGGAGTTGCAAGCAGTCGAGTCATGAAGATCAAAAGGTAGTCGAGCCAGTCACAGTTAAAGAGCTAGTTCGTCTTGAGTTTGGGAGCTGAGACTCCCTATATTTAAGGAAGTTGTTGAAGACTTCAGTTGTATAAATAAGGAGGCCTAGCGCCTCATTAGGATTCGAATTTTTGATGTAAAAACAATAAGCATTTTTTGAGTTCAAGACTTGTGGAAGACATTGTTATGTAATTTTCTGATATGATAATGAGAATGAGCACTTCCTTGATCTAACACTAAGTTTACTTAGAGGGCTAAAGCTCTTGGGTTAGGGCCAAACCCTAGCAGAAAATGCTCTTCTTCTTGTATTTGTATGCTTAGTTGATTTTATAGATTAATGGTTGAATTGTTATTAGCATTATTTCATTGCAAGTAGTTGTAGATTTAATTAGTTTTCTTCCATTTGTGCATTGCTTCAGCATTAGCTTAGCAAGATAAAGGAATATCAAAAAGCTGATAGTTTGTAGCTTTAACCTCACTCCTCCCTTTAAGGACCATGGTTAAAAGAAAGAACTCATATGCAACCCCACAAAGACAAAATTCTGATTTCTCATGGAATTTAGGGGTTTTTGTTACTTAGGCTAGCATTTTACTAGTTTTCAAGAATAGGATTTAATTTCCATTTCTGATATCTTTAGCCTTGCATTAGATCTCATAAAGGTTTCACATCATTCTGCAAGTTTTACCATGCATGAAATAGGAAACTAGATAATGAAATTCTGTTTTTCTTTAGTTAATTGAAAACCTTTCTGGTTTAACACGATTCATTGAAATGTCTGTGATTGATGCAGTGCAGGGGTTCCAGTAGTGTAGAGGGATTTCATGGCCAACAACCCCATCCTAACCTCATCCATCCATGATTATCACTATTTCCACTAAGCCCCTTCATCATTCCATAAGAATACTTCTTCAAGCTTGTTGAGCAAATCCAACCATCTCACAAACCCTGTTTTGAGCTCTAAAGGATTCCTAGCTACTCCCTTGCCTCATTTCCCCCACCATTCACCTTCCCTAAGCCCTAAACCACCTTCCAAATCCCCCCTCTTGCTCTCGGCCGAATCTTGTAGGAATACAGGGGATCCTGTAGGAGCATTAGAACATCCTGTAGGAGGCATTAGGACATCTTGTAGGTCGACCTGTAGTGGCTTGTTTTGAGGCTGAATTGTAGAAAAACCATAAAGAAAGATAGGAGAAGACCCCTACTTGCCTCCCAAGCCATCTGACCATTCACCATCATCCCTCATCCACCTACCACATCACCAAGAGAAGTTAGCATTCACATTTTCACACAAAAAAGACAAAAAGGAAAAAAAAGTTATTGCGTTCATTTACATGCACAACAGTAGAATGTTTGGATGTTTTAAATTGCATGCCTAGGAGGGTAGGATACACACATGTTAACCTAGAATAATTTTGAAGCAAATCCTCTTAGCAGTGTAGGTTTTAACCCCATACAGAAATTACCTGCATACGAATTCTAAAACACATAAAATAAAAAATATGAGAGCATAACACATAAAACACATATGCACAGAGATTTTCCCCTAGATCCCAAAATTGGGACTACCAGCTTGATTTTTCATTATATTCCTTTCAATGTTATAATACATAATTATACATGCCGAAGCATCAAATACCATGGACCGAAAACCATCGCGTCAAAACCCATGGACTGAAAGCCATCATGTCCAAAACCATGTGCGAAAAATCATGCACAAAACCATAGGTAGGTCTGCCCAGCCTAACATAGGGTCCAAAACCAAAATTTTCTGAGGCGCTGCCTTGAACCCCATAGAGTGGGGTTACCTACACCCCTCTAACCCCCTGTGGCTCCCCCCGCTATGCAATCGGCACAACGAAGGGGGGGTTCCGCCCCCCTTCTAACCCCCCAGTTAACTACATGGGCTAGTAGTGGAAAGAATATAACACAACCCAACAAGCAGTTAGTTCGATGAATGTTGTGTTTAAGCATTTGATTTCAGTATTTTCCTTACTACAGTAGACAAGATTTCATTTAGTGTAAATTTCCCTTTTTCTCATTGGTAATCAAGCTTCTTCTGAATCAATAGAAGGCTGGTTTGAGAAACCATAGTGGTCTATCACCAGCTTAGTAGTAAAAAAGAGTAGACCCATTACATCTACTTGTGTATACAACACTATCACCTCCAAGTTTGTATGAACCGTAGGTTGATAAAGTAGAGTTGGTAGCCCCAGGAGTTGCAGCATTTTTGCTGCAATACTGGTGCTCATCACTTTTTGGCACCATTTCCGAGGAGGTGTCTACGTAAGATGTGATTTCTTCTTTCTTTCTTCCATTTCTTATCTCTCGTATTCAGCTATTAGCTTCATTTATGCAAAAGTAGTTGTAAGTTAGTTTGCTTTCTTTTCCATTCTGTAATTGAGATTTCATTCAAGCAGATTAGTTTCCATTCAGTTTGTGATTTCAATTTTGCAATTAGTCTTAAAGCTTGAAAAAAAAACACATAACAAAACAAAAAAACTTCTTTCATGCCTCGTAAGAATAGGGACAACTTAGGAAAATTTCTACCAAATACCCCCACCACTTCAAATATCCAACCTTCCGTCTTCTTCGGTAGCTGTGGATTGGAGGACCCCTTGGGCAAATAAGCAGATATTTTTGAAGAGTCTACAGGGGGAGAAGAAGAAGGAGAACCCATTCCAACTGACCTAATGGCTAAAAATAGAAATGGCAGAGGAGATAGAGAGAGGATTGAGGGTGCCTTTCCCATCAAAGAAACTAATGGGTATACCAAGATGAAAAACATAAGCCCCTCTACTCTTCCTCATTTTCATGGCCTAACCTCATAGTATCCAGAACTTTGTTGTTTGAGTTTGTTGTCATATGCAGAACTTATGATTACACCACTGATGAGCAGAAGTTGGAATGAATGAACCCCAGCCTTAAGCAATTTTCGATTGCGATCAAGCAACATCAAGCATGGACCATTGGATCAGGAAGAAGATCAACGGTGGAGATTAGCTCGCATCGGAATAAATCAAAGAGTAAGGATCAGTCGTAAACCAATGCAATATGCGATTGCGATGATGCCGATGCGATCAACGAAGTGATCGCATCGCAACATTTCATGGTGCTTTATCGGCGGAGGACTATTGAGACATGCGATGAAGCGATACGCGATAGTGATATCGCTGATAGGCCGATATAGCACCGATCGTTAATCGGAGATCGGAGCAGCACTGTGGAGTGACTAAAGGTGCGGACCCGACGATTTTATAAAAGCAGGCTTATAATATTTGAAGTTTGGCTTTATGGTTTGGAGCGGGTTTTCCTTTGTATTCCCGTGTTTCCCATATTTTCCGATAGAATGAATGGTCCGGGTTTTTAATGTAAAAGCACCAATAATGTGTTCGCACAGTGTGATCACATATCGGGAAAGTGGAAGGAGTGTGTAATGTGACCTGCGGAAGAGTGATACCGCGATTGTGATAAAGGTAAAGCATTGATATATGTGAAAATGCCGTATTAAGGTAGAAAAGTATGTTTTAAGTGCATTTCTGTTATAAAAGGGTTATAATAGAAATATAGCGTCGATAAAGGGTTTTCATGTGTTAAGTCTAGTATAACCAAAGTTTATAAAGTGAAGGTTTAATGTGCGGGCTTAAGGGTTAATGAAGGTTTGTAAGGGTGAACAAGTCCTGATAGAGAAGATTGAAAGTCTAGGCTATTGTATTGAATAATTCCGCATATTAAGTTTAATAAGGGGGGGCTTAACTATTGATGGTTGAAGATTTTACTCCTTAGAGAGTTAAATTCCTTGGGCAAATGTGATTATGCATTGTACATGCATACTATGGGTGTAACTAGGGGTGACCCTGCGTCACTTAGATTTATTATTCCCTTAGGTTTGTAATATCGATTATGGTAAACCATTGTCAATCATAGCCAACCATGGTCAACCATGCTTGAATGTTACATTGTCACAGTATTGTCTCACCATGAAAATAAATGATGTTTATTTTAGTGTTTGTAATATTTATATTTGGGTTTATGAATGTTGGGTTTATAATATTAGTCCCTTGGGTTTAATATTATTCCCTTGGGTTTTAGTATTAATACCTTGGGTTTATAATATCAATCCCTTAGGTTTATTATTACCTCATGTTTATAATATCAATCATGGTCAACCATGGTAGAATGTCACATTGTCATAAGGATTGTCTCACCATGAATAAATCATTTCTATTTCAGTCTTTGTAATATTTATATTTGGGTTTACAAATGTTGGGTTTATAATATTAGTCCCTTGGGCTTAATATTATTCCCTTGGGTTCATAATCTCTTGGGGTTTTAGTATTAATCCCTTGGGTTTATTATTCCTTTGGGTTTATAATGTAAATAAGTTGGGTTTACTATTCCATTAGGTTTATAATATCAATCATGGTCAACCATTGTCAATCATAGCCAACCATGGTCAACCATGTTTGAATGTTGCATTATGGCAAGGATTGTCTCACCATCAAAATAAACCATGTTTATTTTAGTGTTTGTAGTATTTAGGGTTTATAATATTAGTCTCATGGGTTTAATATTATTCCCTTCGATATAATATCAATTATGGTCAACCATGATTGAATCTCGCATTGTGACAAGGATTGTCTCACTATCAAAATAAATCATGTTTATTTTAGTGTTTGTAGTATTTATATTTGGGTTTATAATATTAGTCCCATGGTTGAATGCCGCATTTTGACAAAGATTGTCTAACCATGAAAATAAACCATGTTTATTTTTGTGTTTGTAATATTTATATTTGGGTTTACCATATTAGTCCCATGGTTGAATGTCCCATTTTGACAAATATTGTCTCACCATGAAAATAAATCATGTTTATTTTGGTCTTTGTAATATTTACATTTGGTTTATGATTGTTGGGTCTATAATATTAGGCCCTTGGGTTTAATATTATTCCATTAGGTTCATAATCCCTTGGGGTTTTAGTATTAATCCCTTGGGTTTATTGTTCATTTGGGTTTTAATATCAATCCCTTGGGTTTATTATTCCAACAAGGTTTATAATATCAAACATGGTCAACCGTGGTTGAATGTCACATTGTGACAAGGATTGTCTCACCATGAAAATAAATCATGTTTATTTTAGACATTGTAATATTTATATTTGGTTTTACAAATGTTGGGTTTATAATATTAGTCACTTGGGTTTAATATTATTTCCTTGGGTTCATAATCCCTTGGGTTTATTATTAATTTGGGTTTATAATATCAAATTTTCGGTTATTTTATTCCCTTAAGTTTATAATATAAATCGTAGCCAAACATGGTGAACCATGTTTGAATGTTGCATTATGACAAGGATTGTCTCACCATCAAAATAAACTATGTTTATTTTAATGTTTGTAGTATTGATATTTGTCTTTACTTGATGTGAAGTTTATAATATTAGTCCCATGGGTTTAATATTATTCCCTTGGGTTCATAATCCCTTGGGTTTATTATTCATTTGGGTTTATAATATCAATCCCTTGGGTTTAATTCCCTTTGGTTGATAATATAAATCATGGTAAACCAAGGTCAATCATAGCCAAACAGCATCAACCATGGTTGAATGTCGCATTGTGACAAGAATTGTCTCACCGTCAAAATAAGCCATGTTTATTTTAGTATTTGTAGTATTTATATTTAGGTTTACCAATGTTGGTTTTATAATATTAGTCCCTTGGTTGAATGTCGCATTTTGACAAATATTGACTCACCATGAAAATAAACCATGTTTATTTTAGTGTTTGTAGTGTTTATATTTGGGTTTAACAATGTTGGGTTTATAATATTAGTCTCATGGGTTTAATATTATTCCCTTGGGTTCATAATCCCTTGGGGTTTTCGTATTAATCACTTAGTTTTATTATTCTTTGGGGTTTATAATATCAATGCCTTGGGTTTATTATTCCCTTAGGTTTATAATATCGATCATGGTCAACCATTTTCAATCATAGACAACCATGGCCAACCATGGTTGAATGTCACATTGTGACAAGGATTCTCTCACCATGAAAATAAACCACGTTTATTTTAGTCTTTCAAATATTTATATTAGGGTTTACCAATGTTGGGTTTATAATATTAGTCCCTTGGGTTTAACATTATTTCCTTCGGTTCATAATCCCTTGGGGTTTTAGTATTAATCCTTTGGGTTTATTATTAACTTGGGTTTATAATATCAATCATGGTCATCTTTATGTTTCTCTTGATCAATTCCTTGTGCTTCTTGATCACTTAGGTTTTTAATATTTATCCATTGGGTTCACTAATTCCTTAGGTTTATAATATTAAAGAGTTGGGTTTATTAGTTCTTAGGGTTTATAATATTAGTAATTTTTGTTTAATATTATTCCCGTTGGTTCATAATTCCTTGGGATTTTAGTATTAAACCCTTGGTAATAATAAACAAAAAGGACTAATATTATAAACCCAATGTATACAAACCCTAAAATAAATATTAAAAATACTAAAACCTAAGAATAATAGTATAATAATATTATGAGTTTATATTATTATAATAAAATTCATATAATAATCATAAATATATAAATATATAAGAATATAGTTTATATTATTTGTATAGTTATTAATTATCATAAATAATTGGTCTTTATTGTTATTATTATAATAATATATTATTATAATATTATAAT
>APFE031123626.1:13474-27222 GCA_000404065.3 Pinus taeda | reverse complement strand
AATTCTAAATATTGATAATAATTATTAATGTAGTTGATATAAGCCTATCCGTGTATATCAACCATATTGGAAAATGTAGTTGTATATATATTTCATATAGGTCTATCGGCGTTTATTAATCACATTGGTAAATGTAGTTGTGCTAGTAATATATTCATATATTGATTTATGGCTTGGCTGGATAGTAGGGATATAATATATTCATCTATTTGATTATTGGCTTGGTTTGGCTTTACGTTGCTGAGTATGGTTATTGGTACGAAATCTTAAATGGCGTATGGAATTTACGCAAGAGATTGATCTTAGAGAAGTTGAGGGCGCATCACCTTATCACTACAAGGTGAATCCATCATCAACTAAAAGGATCATCTCGTTGGATTGTAAAGGGCGTACAAAGTTCAAACCAAGGAGGGCCGCACAACCGGAGCCATGGGCTTTTTGACCTTTTTTTGGCATGATATAGTGGAAGCACACAACAAAATTTTGAACAAGTTTTCATTGTGTCTTCAATACAAAAGATCTTGTGACCAGGGTTTCATTGCATTTACATCAAGGTAAACTAAACTCTTATTGCTTTGTGAGTACCCACGTAAGCTGAAATCTTTGGCACCAAAAGTATGTAGAATTGAGTACGCATATACTATCCATGGTGTTCCAACAAGTAGAAAATATTTTATAGGTTGGACAAGCAAGGACATGGTGGGCCATAGTCATTAAATTATGTATTAGCATTATTATTATTATTATTATGTGAGCACTTGGTTGGTGAACATATAAGGATTTAATTTGTTTTTGGGAAAGTTGTTTGATTTGTATAGGATATTTCATTAGAATCAAAGAAAATATATATATATATATAAAGAAATTGTCAAATTGGGTCAAATTTGTTGAAAATATTTAGAATGTTGATATAATCTCCTGATGAAAAATTAGTGTTGCGTAATTTCTTGTTTGGTATGAGAGAAGATGGACTGTCTTGAAAAGACCTTGGAAAACACCCATAAACTTCTTGATGAACTAGTGAGAATATATGGTCTTTTTCACAACAATACCACTTTAGACTAGAATAGTCGGCCTTTCTCAAAAAGAGTCTATACTATTCTGCAGCAAAAGCGCCCATGAGAAATTAAGGGACGACAAAAAAAAGGGACTAAGCTTGTCACACTTGGATTTGAGCTACAACGAATGAAGTTAGTCATAGAGCTTCGTAAGTTGGAAGAATTAGACACATGTATATCTCGGGTGGGTCAGTCAAAATGGAAGAGACTTAGTTGGGCTCTCAATCCATCAATGCTTGCGTTGCTACAATCCAAACTCTTGGAGAATCCTTGTGAAGAATTCATGCTCAGAGTTGCCTCTTGTCTTAGTAGGATCATATCTTTAACATTGCTTCTATCGCCTTACAATAATGATATCATGAGGGAGATATTGCAGCTAATAGTAGAATCCCTTCAAGGGTTGAACAAGACCGTGCTTACTACTTTTCAAAAGTGGCACAAAACCTTAGAACTCATGGCAGAGTTCAGATTTAGCATGTTTATGTTGAATCTGGGATGTGAGGACTTAATCTTTCAGGTGTTCCAAAAATTTTACACCAACATTACATCACCTCATCCAGATAAGCATGAAAAATATTATGCCATTGTTTTTAGAAGGGGATGTTGACATCTACAAGATATTAAGATCCAAATTGTTGACCTTTTGGAGAAAGAAACTAGTTATATCACTAGCTGTCTATGATCTAGTCGAAAAGTTGGTCATGAAAAGCATAAAATTGCTTAGAAGAGTGTTGACTTGGAAGGAGATAAAGAGTATTTATGGAGTAAGCAAGAAAAAGAAAATAAATCTTGTAGCAAGAATGAACTAAGAAGGAGAGGACTATGCTTTATCTGCAAGGGACCTTGGGCACTTAACCATTCATGTCCAGGCGAAAGGAAGGAGGCAACAAGGACAGAATAAAAGGAGATTCCTTCAGATAATGGAGATTCATCTAAAGGATCTATGTAGTCAAGTACAGATAGTGGGCAACAACACAATGTTATTAAAAGAGACTTGCAATACAAGCCAATGATAATCATCTAGCTTGAAAAGCACTTAGAAGTACACGGGGAAAGGAAGAAGGAAATTCTTCCTAGCGATGTGGCAAACTCTTGTGTAGTTGATTCCATAGGTCTCAAATAGGACATCTATGAAGAATATGAGCAATCAAGTGTTGATAGTTGTCCACCAGTGCATTCATGTTTGACAACTAGAGAGGATCAACAACATATTGCCCCCACAAGTGGGGAAGGCCAAGGAGAGGACACTCAAGGAGACTTGAGTGAGGAGCCAACAGTACTGAACCAAAATGATGGTCATGATCATGAGGGGGAGCATAACAAACATAATGTGCATAATGAACCATCCCTAGAAAACTAGTCAAAGGCTTAAATTGAAGTTGTGGTTGTGGGGCATACAGTGCAGAAAAGTACAAAAACATTCAAAAGGGCACCCAAATCACCAGTACAGGACTTTCAGGGAAAATATCATGCATTTCAAGGCAAATCTTATGATGTTGAAGCAGAGAGTCCAAACAATTCGAGACACTATCTTACAGGAGAATAGAAAAATTGAGGAGCTCATAGAGGTATGTGTCGATTTAGCAGTCAAGTTGTCTAATGTAGAGGAACGTCTCAAGTCCCTCAGAAGGCAGCAGGAGGAATACAGTTTGAGTTCTAGAGAAGCCCTCTACAGGAGAACGTAGATAGGGCTTGTGGCACTACCAACTCACCTTTATACATTAGGGAGAGCATGGTAGGGTTCTCCAAATGGATCATGTCGAGTGACCAAGTGGAGCAGCATGAGTCGAGCGTCGAGCAACATCAACATATTATATGTGTTCCATGTGCAAGTATTCATCCTTCCCATGGCATGGCTTGGTGAGAGATTATGAGTTGGTACTCTATTGATGGGATGATTCTAAGAAGGACACTCTTAGCCAAGGGCATATCATAGCATGGCCCTTAGGCATAGGTAGTGATGGAGGAATTAGGCAGTATCATAACCCACATGTCCCAAGATTTAAGTGGCATTGGGATCGAGGTGGATCTATTGAGGGCAGGATTGGTCAGAGGATTTTTTGGGATCCAAGTATCAAAGGATCCATTCAGGATCATTTAGCATAGAGGCATGGGATAACACATTGGTTTGTAAGGGATCCTAGTACCATTGTGCAAATGCTTATGTTGTGGATAGCAGTGGATTGCTCGAGGGGAAGAAATCTTTGGGTAGGAGGATTTTTAATATTCCCCTTTTTTGGATAAGGTCCAAATGGATGGAATCTACCCATGGTATTTACTGTGGTATTTTCCCACAATATTTCCCTTTGTTTTTCGAGGGAAAATAATAAAATAAGGTTTCTAGAGAGTCCCTCAAGCCTATTAAAGGGGATATGGGCTAGGTAGTTGGATCATCCATAGTCTATCTATCTTATAGTGTTTTTCTTGAGAACTTGGTGTGACTAGTTCCTATTTTTCTTGAGAACTTGGCATGGCTAATTCCAATTTGATCAGAGGGACGAAAACCCTGTGCATAAGATTTTTCTAGTGGATCCATTCAGGGTCTACGATTGTGCTTCAATGTCTTGATTTCTCTTTTGACGAGAAGCCTTGCATGCCATTGTCACGGCTTTCTATGTTATCAATATGGCATGTATTATTTGTAGTAGTTAATTAAACAAGCGACTGCATTTTTTCTTTCTAGTTCCCTTTGTGTTCAATGTTTTGTTAGATAAATTTTTAATTAGAACACTCAAGTGTGCTAGGTTTATTAAAAAAATTGTTTTTAGGGATCTTACACCTTATGCGTTTGAAACACCTATCAACATCTTCAAGTCAATTACTTAATATCCTCATGAACGTTAATTCTATAAACAATCTTAGTAATGGGAAATAATTGGGCTTAAATGTGCTCCACAACCCAACATGAGGGATATGTTGTATTGGCGCATTAGATGAACCTTTAGAATAAATAATAATAATGATAAAATGTCATATCCACTCAATTAAAAATTAATAAAAAGTAAAACTTCATAAAAATAATAAATCAATTTGTTATTAGTAATTCTGTTTTTATTAATAGAATATTTTTTAGTAAAAATCATAATATAACATATCATATTAAAATAAACTTAAATAATAAAGATTAATAAATTGATAACCCATGATAATTTAGAACATATAATTATAAACATAGTAAAAACTAAATAAATTTATATTAATAACAAATAATTGTAATAAGAATATTTCTATATATAAATGTGAAGTGTATGTAAAATATAAATAGTAAATATAAAATAAAATCTATTTATCATATAAATTAAAATAACGATTTATATCTATTATATATGCTTTAAAAATTAAAATTATAAAACTTGTTAAAAAAAAAATCCAAACACATGTATAACTTTATGTATTATCAAGATTTTAATAAAATTTAAAATAAAAGTATTTCAGATGTGTTTTATATATATAAGCGTAGTCTAACTTATAGACTAAATGACCTTTTTCCATTTTTGGTTAATTTTAATCAAAATTCAGTAGACATTTTTAAAAACATGAGTTTAATTTATTTATTGTGTAGAATTGGAATGTCCCTAGAGTTTTTCAGGTGTCGAATCTATTTACACACTCAAAACTATAATTTAAACAACAAAAATTCACAAACTTGCTTGAAATTGTATGGTCGGATTTGAATTGTCGTTGCGTCTATAAGTTAGACTATATATATTCAGGGTCAAGAAAAAAAATCCAAACATTCTTTCAAATTTAATATTCCAAAAAATATTTGTATATTCCGAAATTTGATCCCTCTCCGTATTGGATAGACCCAGATGGATGTAATTCTGGATGTATAGTGGTTGATATTTCTTCATGATCTAGTCTTGTGATGAGGTAATCTAATAGGTCCTATTATTGGTTATGTCATATTATACAAATTATTTTCCTCAAACATATGAGGAACGTGTGGTGTTTATTCTGTGTCAACTCCTTTTGAATAATCAAAAGGTCTTAGAGCCAAAGTAATTTGACTTTATATGTGTTAACAATGTAGTTGTCTTGAAATTTCTTTAAGTACTATTCAATTTTAATTATCCTACAATAAATAGTGTTATATAGTTTAGACTTTATTAGAGGTATCTAATCTTATTCTACAATATTTTCATAACACAAAACCGTCCTTTTTCATAAATCTACATAAATTTAATTTCAATTCTTATCATTAAAAAAACTGAAATTAAATATTAAATCTTAATTATTATATAAATTACTTTTATTTTTTAAAGTAAACTAAAAATAATAAATCAATTATATATAAATAATAAAGAATTTCATATTTTAAATGAATTAATTTCTATAATAAATATCATATATGAAATAATGTTTACAATGAAATTTTAGTTTATATTTACTATAAAACTTATTTTATTTACCATGAAACTTTAGTTTATTGTCAAATTAAGTAAATAATATTATTTCGCAAATGAAAAATAAAAATAAAGAGCTTCATAATCACAAATTAAAAAATCCATTAAATAAAAAAAGTTTACTTTTACCCCCACACATATAATTTGGGAATGAACTACGATGTCATCGCAGAAGCAAATGATATTATTGGCTAATATTAACTCTTTTCTTCTGTTTGTAATTACGCCGACTAAACTGTGCTCACACTGAGAGATTATAAATTTTTCAAGATATCTCCAGGCAGCAGATTCGCAGGGTTTACAATTCCACTGCTAACGCCATGTCCAAGTTTGGAATCACTATTCTTCAAGACGGTCTGCATATCGCACTGGAGATGAAGGGCTGTTCGTATGATGCTGGATATCCCTTTTTACTTTTTCAATTTGTGGAATAGGGTTTGCTCGCTATAGGCTGAACTATATATCTAAATGATGGTTTTGGATGGAGTTCCCATAATAACAAATGTATTAGATTTTTATATATCAGTATAGATCTATTTTAAATATGGATTTAACATAAGTCAAGAGGGACCTTCACTTGTAATTTTATGAACAAACATTATTTAAATGTTTTGTATAGTTATTTTTTTATATTAAAAAAAAAAAAAAATTCAATTTTGATAACCAACTGACATATTACATATCATAATGGGCTGTCTAATGAGTCTCTTGGCTCAAAAATTTCAATTTTGATGAAAAACTGATAGCTTTACATATCATACTGGGCTGTATAATAAGAAAAAAAACAAAATTAACTTTTACTTTCAAAATCAGCACAAAAAAATAGTTAAGTGTTTCAGTTCAAGATATAAAAAAATAGAATAAAGAAATTAATAAGAATTACATTATGAAAATTTCGCGTATTTGTATTGTATCAAGTTAAATAAGTTATAATAGATTAATTTTTAAATATGTAATAAATTAATTTTTTTTGTTTTAAAGAGTGGAGAGACAAAATTATGTATATCTAAATCTATTATAATTAATTATAGTTAGCATATATATTATTTATATTCCTAGAGATACAGCGAAACACAAATACATTGTTGTAACTTAGAAAACATAAACAACAAAACGAGTATATGTCAAGGAGTGAATGAGACATCCTCTCCATTAATGGTGTGTGTAGTTGTTGGGTTATCCTCTACCAATTCTAGGTCATGAATTTTATAATCAATTGCTTCTACTATGTCATTCACCTGATGTATCTAGAATTGGAAAGCATCTAAGCATAGTAGGATTTCATTATGTGTCTTATTTCGCTTAACTAAAATGTTTCCCATGATTGTTTTCAACTGGTAGTAGATGTCAATGGTTTGTTGTTTTATGGATTTTAGTGTTTCCTATTTCTAGGATCCATTAACTAAAATTGTCATTTACTTCATCATTTATAAGGAAACTTCATTTTTGCATGAGACTCTTCTTTTGTAATTTCAATCTTATCCTAAACCTCTAATGGATTTATAACTCTAGAAAAATGAGTAAAGGATTTACCATTGAGTTGGGGGTGATTTAGAGCAGGGTTATGATGACCACAATGTTATCAACTCCTAGTGCTATTGCAAGCTATGGGTGGGTGATCTAGTCAAAGGAAGTTGACAAGGGATATAGTTGAAAGGGGAAAAGGAAGAGGGGTGGATTGGTTGAATGATAAGAATAGAAAGGAGCAATTAGAAAGGGAAAACAAAAGGAGGAAGGGTCCAAAATATGCGTTAGGTTAATTTTGAGCATCAAATTTCTATTAATTCAGTGTAGAAGGCTAAATACATAGAAGGGAAACCTAATGTAGAAGGGAATTTATCCGATGTTTTTCCATGATGAGAGCAATAACGTTAGATTGAGGGAGATCCAAACTATTAAATCTTGTGAGGATACAATGATAAGTTGATAAAGAGCTCTTGAATACTCTGTAATTTAAACCATATCCTTCCCCGTACTTCCCATGACACTATTCATAATGTGGAAAATGGGATTGTGATGGCCACATAACTTCCCATGATAAGATATTGCAATTTTGTAACTCCCTTCTCCCACATCTACCAAATTAACTACCTAACCAAGGTAAACATGTGACAAGAAGTTACTATGATATGATTCGACCTCCTAAGTTACGTTAAGGAAGTGGAACCAATGGAAACACACCATACATACCTTCAACATCAGTAACAAGGCTCCTAAGAACCATCCCAACCCTTCTGGTAACTAGCCCCTGGGTCCCATTGAGAGTTTAGACCACTTGATCCCTAGACACTCCCATGATATGGGCTTGACAGCGTCCAAAAGGCTTTGGACGCTCATGACAAGGCATGCTAGAATCTAGGGACTTTTTTTCTCAGTGTTGTGTCAGCGTTCCCGTGATTTGAGCCATTTTTCTAGGCCGATAGCCCAGGTCACTGCCCAGAATTCAGTGACACCTTCAAAATAGAAAGTTAACAAGGAAATGATGATACAAGTGCAATTACTTGAACAAGCCCTTAACTGGACCCCTACTAGCCATGAATAACATTTCGTCAAACATATCACAAATATGTAATCTATGGGTGTAAATAATAGATCTAAGAATATGTGTCTCATACTCATTTGAGAATTACTAAGAAGTATTGATGCCTCAACACATTAGCTTTTGTTTTATCCATTAGATCATAGATACATTGTTCATCCACTTACAAGTAAAAACATGATGAGATCCATTAATAGCTATTGTCATAAAAAAATATACATAACCAGCATAATAGCAACAGAAATGCCAAGGAAATCACAGCCATATGATCCACATATAAACCAATATAATACTCATAGAAATACAAGGAGAAATAACCTCATATTGATGATGAAAAATCCAAACCCGAGATGAGACTACCATGTTCCACCCGACCGTAGAATGGCTGAGCCAAATCTCTCTTCAGTCATTCACCCCCATGCCATATTCCAAGAATGAATGTGGGATCTCATAGAAAAAATCAATCCAAAACCATCCAAGGCTTCCAGAGGCCAACCACCTCAACCCATCAAACAATGATTCCAACTCATGATCGAACATAAAAAAACCATCATCAGATTTGTCTCTACCCAAGCCTTCTATGGCTCTATAGCATTTGTTCCAACCAAGGCTTCTAGGATTAGTAACTCAAACCACAACTTATTTGGGCTTCCAGAGCATTTTTCCAACTAGGGCTTCCAGGACTAGTAACTCAACCCACCAAGGGATTCCATAGCGTTTTTCCAACCAAGGCTTCTAGGACTAGCAACTCAACCCAAGCTGTTACAGGGATTCCATAGAATTTGTCCAACTAGGGGTTCCAAGAAATAGTAACTCAACCCAAGCTAAAGGAAACATAAGAACTAACCAGAAAAATATATAAATAAACCCACAACACCATGACTATCCAGGAAATGGAAAGGCTAGGTAAATCCACTATCAATCTAGGCAATCCTCCATGCCAGTGATAGATCATAACCAATAAGCCACATGCATATGTCATGCATGCCAAAACTAGTGAGTAAAACATACATGCAGCTCGATACCTGCAAGCAAGACCTGTTGTAGCTATTTATCTTGATGCCCTCTTGTGCTTTCCTTCTCTTCCTTTGCCTTCTTTCTCCAAAACTCCAAGTATGTTGTTGTCACTCACTTCATTATGAGTTTTCAGTTGATCAAAGTTGCCAAAGAGCAGTGAAGTTTAAGCCATATTCTAGGCCACAGGAGCACTAAAGGCCAAATCGAAACATCTCCATTTCATAATGTGCAGAATGAACTTTCCAATGGTATAAGGAAGTCTAAAAATGGACTTCTGGATCAAACGATATCACCTGTTAAAGTTCATAGGGTCTATTGCCTTTTAAAGGGAAGGAGAGAAGGGTATCAGCAATGGGAAAATCTCGCACACCACATATTAGCCATAACCCGCATCCCACATATCAGTGATATTGTAATCCCTCATCCTGCATCATCGCAGTCCCGCACCTCGGTTTATTGGGCATATCGGCGGGACCATGCCTATAAGTGATCGACAAGCCCATGAGTTCACTGATATCGCAAATCGGCTATCGGAAAGTCCAAAGCTCAGTAAATCAGCGATCACCGGTGGGCAGTCCCACAACCCGCAGGTCTCACATGTCGGAAAATCGGCGATTAGCAAGCCCAATGGGCCATCCTTTAAGGAATTATGGGGAGGCTCCAATATAATGTTAAATCATCGAGGAGAGCCAAAAACCTTTAGCAAAGAAAACCAACGCAAAAACAGGGACATGTGAGCCTTTTTATCTCTCTTCCAGGGGGGCACGTGGCAGAATAGCATTGGTCCTTATGGATCCACATGGCAGTTGATGTCATCCTGATGTGGTAGTATGGAGATGATGTGGCAGTATGGAGGACACTTGGCATGCAAATTTGGCATTTTCAGGGGTCCTTTGGGGGCATTTTTGGGTGATGTGGGTCACCACTCATAGGGTGACATGTGGCAATGATGACATCACCCATCACAATCATATATTGGCAATCGCACAAGTCAAGTCCCTCCTCCGTTTTAGTCCCTCCAAGATTGCGATTGTGATATGTTGGGGATCCTCCTAGATGCGATATTTCATGTGTTCTATCTTATTAGGATTTCGCGTTCGGACAAGTCAGCCAGCACTATGAAAGAAGGTAAAGAGGTTTCTTCTCCCGATTGTGATATGTGATGCTTTCAGTGGGTCTGACCTCAAAAATCGGCGGTCACAGGAGTCTACAGAAAATATAAAGGGCAAGCATCGGAAATCACTAATATGCGGGATTTCATATAACAAAGGAAAAATCCCCCCGGTAGGTAGTTCAATGGCTCTAGGACCCTCGGATTAAGAACCTGGTTCCAACCCCCAGTCATATGAAGAAAATCACAGAAAGGGGCTAAAAGTGAAAGGGGCTAAGGAGGATCGGGACTCGTTTGTTTCACAATGTTTCTTTAGCAAAAGGCAAACATTGGAAATTTTCCATATTACCACCAAGAGAGCATCGCTAGTCAGATCAGGGCATTGATAGTACAAGGCACGACTTTAAAGGTGTGATGGGTTGGAAGCTATGGATTTAAGGGAAACAGGTGGTGCATTCAAAACTAGTATGGGCTGATTCAGAAAAACCCATTGTGACATGGAATCAGGGTTTGCGCTGACAGGAGTGAAAAGAGACTTGGTAGATCGGGAGGATTCAATTTTCAAGCATGGTGTCCCATGACAGGGAGAGACGAAGTAACACCCAACAATCCTTGGTTTCAGTAGTATGACATTAAGTGGGTGGTGCCCACTCTCAGCTTTAAATAATGAATGGCTCGAGCAGTAAAGGCAAAAATGACGAGAGTCAGCTGAGTAGCACAAGAGACCATACAATGAGTCCATTGCAACCTAAAGCAGAAGCAATTATAGGGATGGGCACTGAGATAGTTTATTAATGCTTCTTTTTTACTGTTTACATATTTGATGTCCAGCAAATTTTCCTCCTTTCAACGAGGCCATTAATTATGTAATATTTTTGGGCCACACAACGATCCCCAGCTACGACAGCTAGTCAATCTGACAGCTGAGACTCGACCGAAGATATTTTTGATGTAATGAATGTCCATGCTCCCCTTTCCATATAAATAGGGGAAAGAAACACTTAACAAAGGTTTAGAAATTCTAAAGAAAACTCTACTTGTAATTTTCAGACTGTATGGCTTTATAATACAAATCTTTCAGAATATCAAGGAAATGGTGGTGATTCCCCCTTCAAGTATTATAGTATGTTATCCCTCTGTTTAAACCCATTTATGTTCATGCTTCTTCTTTGAATTCATATAATCATAGCTGCTATAAATATTTCAAACTTCCCCACAAATTCACTGGTATTGATATGTTAATGCATGTGCTTGTAACTTCATCACAGATTCATTTGTATCGACATTGTTAATGCAGATGTTTGTATGGGTCATTGAGAATATATCTTCAATAGTAGCGCTCCATGAATCATAACACCCCGACTCTCTGTTGTCCATTATATCTACCTATAACTCAAATAAGCATAGAGATTCTTGAAGCTGCATTCTCTATGTGTTAAGCATATAATTCTTGATGTTGTAACCTTCATATGATGGGTTACTCCTTCTCCTTATCCCTTATAATTTCTCTACAAATTCTAATTAAACTGTAAGTCCTTGAACTACTCGGCCTCCAATTTTTTATGCATATTTCTAAGATTTGTATATGTTAAGATGTACCAGAAATTCATGTCTTACTCCTTTAGGTGAATGAACCAACCCATTATATATACATATAGAATATAAGTGAGGTCTCCCTTTACTAAGGATCATTTGAGACACTCCAAATTTAGATGTACCCAGGCACTTGTCTTGTAATAAATTTGAGGCTGTCTTTGGGAGCTACAACATCTTTTGGTGCCATGGTCGGGGAACATATTGAAATATTTTTCGCTTGGGATACAACAAGTTGAGCACTTTTTGTGTAGGTGAAAAAAGAGGTTTTGATTGCATCCATCGTCACCTTGGTGACTCCACAAACCCCCATTATTATTCATCATCCTGGATTTTAAAATTCCTCACACTCACTGAGATACATCTTAGCAGAAAGCCCCATTTGTATCTGACTAAGAAAGATTAATTTTTAGGAAAGTATGGAAAGAGAAAACTCCCCTTGCCTGTGCTACCATCTCGTTAGCCTTTGAAGCTTCCTCATCCAACTCTTATCCGGTTGTTACTCACTACTTAGGAATTGTTCCTAAGGCCCTGACATACCTTACGTTCAGTCTAGCCACTCCTACCATTATGTTTTTGGGCCAAGTTCCTCAGGCTAGTCTCAGTCCCCCTGCATTAATCTAGATGGCTCTTCCAGGTTTCTTGTTAAATGAATATGCACCTCTTAATTTACCTCAGCCTCTAAGTGCAACTCCCTAGGACTACCTAAAGCGTCTTCCTAGGTTCAATAGGAAAGATGATAACATGATAGAAAGACACATTGAAACCTTCAGTTCCTTTGTTGAGAACCTAAACATCGAACAACTAGATGTGGTCATGAGACTTTTTGTACAATCCCTCGATGGAGAGGCTAGAAAGTGGTTCAAATCCCTACCCAATGCCTCTATCACTACCTGGAAGGAACATGAAAAATCTTTCACAAAGAAAAGGGGTGAAAAGAGGAATCACGAGTAGCTCCTCATAGAGTTTAACACCATAAAGAAGAAGCCAAAAGAGGATATCTCATAATTTATAAAGAGGTTCAACAAGCAATACAATAACCGCTAGTTGAGATAAAGCCTCCTCCAACTGTTGATCAAGTAGTTTTTTTGGGAGCCTTTGAATCTAATTTTGGCTTTAATCTAAGGGAAAGGAAGTCTATCACTCTAGATCAACTCCAAATTGACACACTTGAGGTGGAAGAAAATTTCTCCTTAGCAGGAAAGTCAAGAGGAAAGAAAGAACCTACTGAGAATAAAAGAGGGAAAGGAGAGGCATCCTCCTCTAGTCGAGATAGAGAATCATCATATCCGAAGTTGGATGAACTAGAAAAACTCATCAAGAGTTCATCACAGAAGGTTGGAAAGCTTGAAATTGAGAACAAGAGCCTCTCCAAATAGAATGCACAAGTCAACAACTAGGGTTATAACCCGAAGTATAAAAGACCTCCATTGCAAATACTTCTGAGGTAAAGGAAGGAACAACTCGATCAGATCCCTCATCCTCTATATTTAGAAGAGGGTCCTGATGATCAATCGTCAGATACACAGGAGATGCAGGGATATTTGCTTTCTTCTTTTTCCGAAGAAGAACATGAGAATATGGCTCACCAGGAAGCCAATCACGACAGAGAAGTAGCATATGAGGAGGAAGATATATATTATTATTGCAAATAGTTTGCATATTTCATGCAGGCACAACCACAACGTAAGCATAATCTAAGATCTTCAAAGAAGAGGTCATGATAATCAAAGCAACAAGAGGGAACTACTCCCCAATTTATTCCTCCAGTACCAGACAAAGGGAAAGGTAAGCTAAATCCTAAGCCTTCCAAGATAAAAGTCTTTGCAAATAAGGGAAGAAATATTTTTAATATTTGTGGAAAATCCTGTGATCAGTTTTTGAAATCAATGTTTCAGACTAACTAAGTGGGTCCATCATCAGGGCAATGTGATCTGCATTTTGAGAAGAGAGAGTGTGAAATCATGGAGCAATTAATAGTTAATAGAGAGAAATATTTGATGTCGACATATAAATGATTAACT
>APFE031123626.1:0-13075 GCA_000404065.3 Pinus taeda | reverse complement strand
TATATATATACACTATTTTTTTATTGTATTTAATAAGGGTTTCCAGGTGTTACTTAGTTTTAGCCCATCATGTATGTTCATGTTGTTGGAAGATTTCTCAATTTCAATGGCCTCTTTCACCCTTCTTTTTAAATAATGGTCCTCTTTGTGTATTAATTTTGCCTGTTCCATGCTAACATAGTGTGAGGTAGAACATGCATGCTATGCTAGCCTGATTTTCTCGACCTATTTCTTGCAATATCATTAATGTGTTTTTTTAACCTTATGCCCAAGGATATCCCTCTTTCACCTATATATACCTTTCCACATGAACAGAGAATAGAGTATAATCCTTTGTGATTTTTTGCGTCGATTAAGTCTTTGGCAGAATCAAGCATGTTTTTTTATGGTTTTTGGGGGAGTGAAGGCAACCATGATGTTATGTTTGGTAAGAATTCTAGCAATTTTGTCTGTGGTACCTTTTATATAGGGTAAGGAGATTCTAGGGTTTTCAAGAGATTTTCTTTTTAGGTTTTGGTTGTGGTTTCTTTAATTATTTTTTGGATAATGTTTTTTTGATAACCATTGTTTATAAAGACTTTGTAGAGATGGTTAAGTTATTCCTCTAAATGTTTGGAGTTAGAGATTCTACAAGCTCTAGTATCTAGAGTTTTGAGGGACACACAGAAGAAATAGTTCTGAGGGTCACACAAAAAAGGAGGCATCTGTTTTGCTGAAAACTACCAGTGGGAGGGAAGAAGGAACAGAGCCAGGAGGTACAGAGAAAGTCCAACCCCAATTCAATCTCCAGAGGGAGCTTGAAAAGGTAAAAAATCTTGTTCCTCTAACTGAGCTTCTAAAGCAGCCTAATTATAAAGCTCAAGTCTCTCAATTCATGCATCCACCAACCTTAGAACCAACTCATGATAGTTTAAACCTCCAAGAGAAGAGACTAATGGTTGTTATTGGGCCGCATGTGGAAGAGTTTGATCCTTCTACTGCACCCTGCTACGTGAACCTAGTAATCCACAACCTCTTACTGAATAATTGCATGTTGGATTCTAGAGCCTCACGCAACCTCATGCCATTAACAGTGACGGAACAGTTGGGCTTAGAGATCACTAGACCATACAAGGACCTGTACTCCTTTGACTCCAAGAGAGTCAAGTTCTTAGGGATGATAAAGGATGTTGTGGTGAACTTGGCTTAGATCCCTGTGAAGAGTGTGGTAATGGACATAGTGGTGGTCAATATTCCTCCTTCGTTCGGCATGCTCTTATCTAGATCTTGGGGTTCCAAGGCGGGGGGCTCTATCAAGATAGATCTGACTTATGCCACAATTCCCACTTTTTGAGGAGAGCAAAGGAGGTTGTACATAGAATCCAGGTTTGTAAAGATTGTGACTCCAGCTAAAGGCTTAGAAAATTCCCTAGTGCATGGGAAAGAAAGTGACCTCTCCTTCCTATTTCTAAAAGAAGATGAGACCTTAGAGGAAACATTAGTGCACCTAACGAGGTAGTTAGAGCATCAATGCACGAATGAAAATGAAGTATGGAAGTTATACTTCGATGGGGAAAACTCAAAAGAGGGAAATGGAGCTGGAATATTGTTGGTATCCCCAGATGGAAACCTGATACCCCTCTCTTTCAACATGGAATTTGAGGCGACCAAAAATGTGGTGGAGTACGAAGCATTTCTCCTTGGGTTACAAATGCAAAAAACTATGAATATTGAATGCCTAACGGTCTATGGAGACTCTGAGTTGGTCGTAAGGCATATCAGAAATCAATGCCAGGCCAAACACCATAGACTGAGGGCGTACGAGAATGAATTTCGGGATCTAATTGATAATTTCTTCCTAGCCTTTAATATCCAATTTCTACCCAGGGAATGAAATAGGATGGCTGACTCCCTTGTCATAACAATGAGCAGTTTTAGGCCCCCCACAAAATCCGCTCCTTAGATATGAGGTGGAAGTCAAATACAGACCTTCAATACCTGATAATGTCAAGCACTGGCAGGTATTCGAGGATGATGAGCAGGTAAAAAATTCATAGAAGTCATCGAGGAGTTCACCCACTCCATCATCGATCAAGAAGAAGAAGAAAAAAATCAAGAAGCCACTGCATGGAAAGACACTGTGGTTGGGAACAAAATTTTGCAGCTGAAAGGGAATACCATCCCTTGTAGATTGGTCCCACTGGAAAGGATTTTTAATAAGGACGACACAGTGTCCCAACCAATGGCCCCGGAGATAGATGGTCAATTAGAAGACTGAAACATCAGATTAGAGGAGGAACCCCAGATGATGAAGCTATCAAAAGGAATCCTCTAGCAATACAGACAAAGGTATTTAAATCTATTCACAATTTACAAGGATGTATTTGCTTGGTCTTGTGAGGATTTGAAAGCATTTGATACTAGCATCATTCAGCTTAATATTCCTTTGAAGAGTGGAATAAATCCATGCAAACATAAACTCGAGTAGATAAATCCACTTTTACTCCCCTCCATTGAAAAAGCGGTGAGAATGCTGCTACAAGAAAAGATCATAGTGCCTTTAAGGTACTCTGAGTGGGTGGCCAACCTAGTCCCTGTTCGGAAAAAGAGTGGAGAAAAAAGGTTATGCGTAGATTTTCAGAATCTAAACAGGGCATCACTGAAAGGCAACTACCCGTTGCCTAAGATGGACCATATATTGTAGAAGGTGGTTGGCTAAGCCAGAATGTCCATGATGGATGGGTTCTCTGGCTACAACCAGGTGGCAGTCCATCCTAAGTATTAAAAGAAAAATTCTTTCACCACCCCGTGGGGAACATTCATGTACGCTCGCATGCCCTTTAGTCTCATTAATGCAGGGGCCACATTTCAGAGAGCCACGGACATAGCTTTTGTAGGGGACCAAGACAAATTTGTGGTGGTTTATTTAGATGATATCACAGTATTTTCTAAGACTGATGAAGAACACATCCTTCATTTAAAGCTCACCTCTGAAAAATGTAGGAGGTATGGTCTCTCTTTGAATCCTAAGAAATATCAGGTCGCCTTGAGTAAGGGGAAGCTATTTGGACACATAGTAGCGTAGGAAGGAGTAAAGATCGCTCCTGAATGAGTCAAACAAATTAGACATATTCCCCTGCCCAGAAACAAGAAATAGGTTCAAGCCTTTTTGGGGAGAATACATTTCTTGAGGAGGTTCATACCCAACTACGTAGAAATTATCAAGGGTATTACGAACATGCTCAAGAAGGAAAATGAAGTCAGGTGGAGCTCTTCCCCTAGAGATTCTTTCATCAGAATTAAAGAAGCTTTGGCCGAGGCCCTAGTACTAGTCAGCCTTGACTATTTAGTGCCTTTATACATATTTTGTTTTGCCTCCCCACATACTATTGTTGCAGTGTTGCTACAAAAAAATAAAGAGGGTTATGAACAACCCATTTCCTTCTTCAGCGAAGTCTTGAGGTGTGCTAAGATGAAATATAATATATTGAAGAAACAAGCCTATGCACTAGTCAAGGCTCTAAAGGCATTTCGTATGTATGTGCTGCAATCATAAATCACAATGTTTGTCCCAATGACAATAGTCAAGGACATCCTGGTGCAAGGAGACAGCGAAGGAAAAAGGGGTATGTGGATAGAAAAAATACAAGAATATGAGCAAGAAATAAAGCCTACCATGCTCATTAAAGGCCAAGGATTAGACGAGGTTTTATCCAAATCCAATTTCAAATCTCTAGGGATAAGCCTCATCACAGAGGAGGGAAAACCCGAGGATCATCAGAGCAGGATTAGAACATATGAGCAGAAAATCTATGCCAAATATGAGGGATCTCCCTGGTATAAGAACATTGCTCATTATCTCTTATTCCTGAGGTGCTTGTTGGGGGTAGATAAATCCAAATACCAAGCTCTGAGGTTACAAGCACATAACTAAATCATATACAATGGCCTACTCTACTGGAAGGACCCAACGTGGGTATTGTTGTTATGTTTGGTGGAGGGTGAAACCAATAAGGTCATAGAAGATTTTCATGGAGGAGTTTTTGGAGGACACTTTAGTTGGAAGACCATAACACATAAAATTCTTAAGGAAGGGTTCTATTGGCCTATATTATTTGGGAATATTCATTTCCAGGTCTGGTCGTGCTAGAAGTGCCAAGTGTTTCTGAGAGGTAAAAGTTTTCTCTTCTCCCCTTGATTCCAATACATGTGGAAGAACCTTTTAGATAGTCATGACTTGATTTCATAAGATAAATAAACCCACAATTCAGTGGCCAACACAGGTGGATATTGATGACCACGAATTACTTCACCAAGTGGGTAGAGGCCATTCAGCCAAAAATGCTACAGGCACAGTGGTAATGAAATTTATGGAGGAGAAAATATTGTCTCATTTTGGTTATCCCTCCTAAATTATCACTAATAATGCTCAGGTCTTCAAATTTGTCAAGTTCATTTTCTTTTTCCCTAAATTCAATATCATCATTGGGCACTCCACTACATACTACCCTAAAGGTAATTGCTTGGTCGAGTCCTCAATCAAAACTGTGGTGAGGGTGTTGAAGAATATAATCACCGAAAATCAAAGGAACTGGGACTCCCAACTGAAATTTTCACTATGGGCTAACCAGGTAACTCGTAAAATATCCATGGGGAAATCACTTTTTGAGCTAGTGTACAATAAGGTTGCAGTCTTCCTGATCCAATTAGCAATGTCGGTGGCGATATTACTACAAGAAGTAGAAGAAGATCCAAGTGCCTTAACACGAAGGATAAATCAGTTGATCAACTTCAGGAGAATAGAGAATAGGTGGGGCTAAATTGTAAAATTACCAACAAAAGATGAAATCCCTGTTTGACAAGAAGGCTAAGGATCGACCACTTCAATCAGGAGATTTAGTTCTCCGCTTGGACGTTCGACGGGAAGACAAAGGCAAACATGGAAAATTCAACCCGCTATGGTTCAACCATTTCAAGATTGCAGAAGAAAGAGGAAATAACACATACATTGTTTAGAATCTAGATGGTGAATCTATGGAACTATCAGTAAATGGTCAGTTCCTCAAACTTTATTTCCAAAATTAGAGGTACTTATCTCACACCCATTGAAAATATTGGTGTGTGTATTGTAATTGTTACATGTAATTTTCAGTTTATGTTTAAAAATCCATTTGCACATAATTATAATTTGTTTAAAAATGACTCCATGCCCAATGGAAGGAAAGCTATTGGTCTATAGGTTCTCAGCACCTTGCTAGCAAGGCACTATCCCCAGTTGGAGTCAATGTTCCTTCTCACTGCATTATGAGTTTTTAGTTGATCAACGTTTCCAAATAGAAGTGAAGTTTGAAGACATCTTCCAGTCCACAAGATTACTAAAAGTCAAATCAAAACCTCTCCATTGCATAGTTCCTGGAACAAGCTTTCCAATGGTATAATGAAGTCTGAAAATGGACTTCTGGATCAAAAGATATGGCCTATTAAATTTCAGAGGGTCTGTTGCCTTTAAAAGGGAAGGAGAGAAGGCTATCAGTGATGGGAAAATCTCGCATCCCGCATATCAGCCATATCCCGCATCCTGCATATCGGCCATATCGCAATCTTGCTTCCTGCATCATCACAGTCCCACACATTGACTTATCGGGCATATTGGAGGGACCAAGCCTATCAACAATCAATGAGCCTCGGTAGTTCATCGATATCGCAAATTGACTAACGACGGGTCTAGAGCTTAGTAAATTGGCAATCGACGTTGGGCAATCCCACATCCCACAGGTCTCGCATATCGGCAAATTGACGATCGATAGGCCCAATGGGCCATCCTTTAACGAATTGCAGGGACGCACTGATATAATGTTAAATCATCGGGGAGGGTCGAAAACCTTTAACAAAGAAAACCAATGCAAAACAGGGATAGGTCAACCTTTTTCTCTCTCCTCCAGGGGTCCACGTGGTAGAATATCATTGGTCCTTATGGATACACATGGAAGCTGACCTAATCAAGGGGTTGTTGAAAATTGTAACTAGGTTCGCTCTTCATAATGACCTAATTGTAATCATGACACTGTATATTCTTTATAAAGAAAGAGAAATTTTATTTTATTTTGGAGTATGGGTTTCATACTCAAGTTTGATTCAAAATCATGTTCTTCATGCTTTTAGGTTTTCTAGGTATTTCTAGGATAAAAAATGTTATTGGTCATGTGTCATACTCCCATCTCGACTCATTGTAATAAAGAAAGATATTTATTTTATCAAGAAAAAGACATGTTTGAGCCGAGAGGTTCATTCTACAACCCAGTATGATGTGTAACTTTTTCCACCCATCATCAAAATTGAATTTTTGCTTATGTTGGCCAAACTAAAAAAATAAATAATTATTCAAAACATTTAAATAATGTCGGCTCATAAAAAAAGTTGCATGTGAAGAAATTGGATCCCTCTCGTCTCATGTTAGATCCATTTTTAAGATGGACCTATGTTGGTGTATCCGAAGACCAAGTCGGCCCAAGAGCAAGATCAAGTCAACCCAAAGGAGCACTATTTGACCCCTCAAGGAGGCTATAAATATGAGCTTGACTTCATTTAAGTCACTCATCCAAGTCAAGTTTGATCTGCAATAGTGAAGGGGAAGAAGAACTAGAAGGATGAAGAAGGGAAGGAAAAATTGAAATTTCTTGGGTTGAATATCTCTCCCTCTCCACACATGTGAAGCTAGGGTTTCTGTCAAGTTGCAGTTGTAGGAGGCCGAAATTGTAGGGCTGAAATTGTAAGAAGCAGTTCTAGGGCTGAGATTGCTGGACGAAGTTGCACTAGGTAGAAGTTTGGAAGCTTCCTTGGAGAAGATCCTCTTGGGGGTTGACTTAGTGCTTGGTAGGGTTGTTGTCTTTAGTCTTTGGGTCTTGGAAGTCTCTTTGTAAGTAGATTCTAAACAAAAAGAGAAGCATTTTTTCTAGGTTTTCCCCTTGGAGGGGTTTTGCCTTGGCTTGGAATCTATATCTTGTGTACTTTGTCTTGTTGTGATGTTCATTGTTTTGGTAATTGCTTCATGAGTAAAGATATAATAAAGTAATAAAAGGGAAACATATATCATAAGTAATTATCAATTTAAGGAAAATAATGTATAACACATAAATATCCTTATTTTCCAACATGGTTTCAGAGCTAAGGTGCAAGAACTAGATTGAATATCACATCGTAGTTGGCACTATGGCAAGGTTTATAATGAAGGGTTTCAAGTTTATTGAAAATATCACTACGTTTATCAAGGATTATCTATTGAAGATCATCTCCAAGCTTGCAAAGGAAGTAGTAGATCAAAGTTTGTTCCTTGCTTTATCTAGCACTTACAAGGACCATAATGTATGGGTTATTGATAATGGTTCCTTCAAAAATATGACAGGAGAATGCATTCAAATTCAAACTCTAGCTAAAGGAATTTAGAGACAAGATAAGTTATCTAGTGAAAGGGATCAGATCTACTTCGTTGGAGCTCGTTTCTAGTAGAAGCATTCACCTCAACAATATTCTATATGTTCTAGGTTTGAAGAAAAACTTACTTTCTATTTCTTGTCTAGATGATGAGGGTGATAGAGTTATTTTTCTTGAATCCAAAAGAAAAGAACAACACCACGAAGACAAAGAAGGACACCGGGAAATGGTGTGAGTTCCAGAAGAGCCCCACTCACAACACAACTGAGTGCCAAGCCAAGCAATCACTGGTGGTTGAGCTGAAGGCTTTTGAATCAGATGCATGTTCCGACTCTGAGTCAAAAACCAATAAGGAGAATGACAAAGGGAAGAATATTATTAACGTGGAGCCTAATGCCACTGTTGCCACTAGTAAGATCTAGAAGGATGAACCCAAAGATCCAAAGGAGGGAGAGCATCTCTTCCACTCATAAATGTGGGTGAAGGGTTCCCCACTGTAGTTCAGTATTGACAGCGGGAGCCAAAAGAACCTCATTTCAGCAAAGGCCATGAAGCGGTTGGGCCTACCGACCACACCACACCCACAGTCATACACCATCAGGTGGCTTCACCAAGGGTGAGATCTTTCTGTCAGCCAACAATGTCACCTTCCCTACAACATCAAGCCCTTCACAGGTGAGGTATTGTGTGATGTTTCTCCTCTTGAAGTTTGTGATGTATTACTAGACCAACCATACTTGTGGAAGTGGCATGCTGTGTATGAGTCTAGGCCTTGCACTGTTCTTATTAATTTGGGTTATAAGTTGTATAGGGTACTAGAGGTAGCACCACCTATCGCCATTTATTTGGTCACTGTGAAGCAATGCAATAAGATCATTTTCCAGACCAGGAAATTTTTTTACCATATGATTCACCCTTAGGGAAAGAAGAAGATTATGGCCATGACCTCTATATAGGGATCCTTTGCATGGTACTAGAAGATGGACAAGGTTTTGGAAGAGTACAGGGTCATCTTCACCTCACCCACAAGGGTACCTCTACACTATTAGGTCAAGCACTCCATTGATCTGATCGTGGGTGTGTCGCTACCCAATGGACTGATCTATCGACACTTTGTTATGGAGAACGATGAAATCAAGAGGCATATTCAGGTGTTTTTACAGAAAGGGCACATTAGAACAAGTTAATCACCTTGTGGGAGCTTGATCATGTTGGTAAGAAATAAGGATGGGACCTGGAGACTCTGTATTGACTATTAGGCACTGAATAAAATCAATGTCTTGAACAGGTATCCAATAACACAAATTGATGACCTTCATGACCAACTTAAGGGGGCAAATATTTTATCAAGATTGAATTGAAGTTTGGTTATCACTAGGTACCAATCGAACCCTCTGATGTGTGGAAGACTTCCTTCAAACCCAAGGAGGGCCTTTTAGAATGGTTTAACATGCCTTTCAAGTTGACAAATTCCCCAAAAAAATTCATGAGGCAGATGGAATACATATTGCGACCCTTCACCAACTCATTCGCGGTGGTGTATTTGGATGAAATTCTAATATTTAGCCAAAGTTGAGAAGAGAACCTCCACCATATTCGATAGGTCCTCCAAACCGTGTGGCAACATAAGATGTGTGTCAATTTGGAGAAATAGACTTTTGGTATGACCCAAGTTCAATATTTCGGGTACATTATTAATGAGCGGGGTATGCATGTGGACCCAGCCAAGGTACAATTCATTCTGGATTAGCCAACCCCAACCACTCTAACAAAGCTCTGTAGCTTTCTGGGCCTTGCCAGCTTCTACCATAGGTTCATGTTGGGGTTCTCTCATATCTCTTGGTCCTTGAGTCAGTCACCAAGGGAGGAGTGAAAGAAAATTTCTTTTTCTATGAATTCCAATAGAAGGAGTTTTCCAAGTTGAAGCATCACCTCTACTCTACACCAGTGCTCACATTATCAGACCTGCAACAACCATTTTAGATCGACACAAATTCCTTCGACTATACTATTGGTGAATTTTTTACTCATCAGGGTCATCCAATGGCATGTCACAATGACAAAGAGATTTATTCCATTATGCAGGCCTACCAATAATGGAAGCATTACATTCTAGGGAGGGAAATGGTCATCCAAACATACCATTAACCCCTATTGTTCATATAGACACAAGGGGAGTTGCAGAACAATCACCATTAGAAATGGTCAACATACCTGCAACAATTCCATTTGAACATTAAGTACAAGAAGGGAAGCACCAACAATGTTGCAGACTGCCTCAGCCAACCATTGGTCATGGCACTGACCACTATGCTCGACTCTCATGGGCACGAGACTACAGTGTGGCCACATATTTAAAAGAGTGATCCATAATTTGGAAACACATACCAAATGCTCCTAGAAGGCAAGAGATTTCTAAATTTTCACCTCCATGATGGATTATTGTGCTACCTGGGACAACTGTGTGTTCCTTCAAGCGAGCATTCAAATATTATTTGGGAGGCGCACTACAATCTGGTTGTTAGACATTTTGGGGTACAGAAAACATTGGCAGCGTTGCTGAAGTATTTTTATTAGTTGAACCTTGGACAGGATGTTGGGAAGTACATCAGATCCTGGACTGCCTGTGCCATTGCCAAATTGACCATTAAGAAGCAAGGATTATATCATCCTTTGCCTACTCCTAGTCGACCTTGGGAATCCATCTCCATGGATTACATGCCTGGTTTTCCTTCTACTAAGCATGGAAACAACTATGTTTTCATGGTTATCGACAGATTCTCTAAGATGGCCATTTTGGCGGCCTGTAAGAAGAGCATCACAACAGAATCCATTGCTAAGATCTTCGTTGAATGGGTGTGGTTACACTTTGGGATCCCAGAGTTTATTCTCTTAGACCACGACTGCAGGTTCCTAAGTAAATTTTGGTCAAGTCTCTGGCTAATGTTGGATGCCAAGCTCACTAAGTCCATGGCTTTCCACCCCTAAATTGATGGCCAAATAGAGGTTGTTAGCAGGATGATCGTACACATTCTACACATGTACAACTCAAAGCATCCATGCACATGGGATGAAATCCTCCCCTATGTCCATCACCGCTACAACAGAGTTCTCCATAGCTCAACTGGCCATATCCCTTTTAGGTGGGACTGGGATTCAAGCCACTATGTCCCATTGATGTGGCCATACCATTTGCACCTACTTCGACAGATTTGGCTCATGTCCAGTCTAAAGTTGATAGGGCTAACAACTTCAATGAGCGCAGTCAGCACATATTCCAATAAGTACATGACATATTGGATAGATCCAATGTCAAGTACAAGCAACATGATGATCAACATCGAGTGCCACACAAGTTCTAGGTGGGCGACAAAGTTTGGTTACATTTATAGAAGGAGTTCCTCTTTGGGTTCCACCGCAAGCTTTGCCTACTTCGATATGGTCCTTACACCATCACTAAGGTTGTAGGGGATAATTATTTGGAGCTCAACATTCCACCATTCCTTGTCTTGCACTTGGTGTTGAATGTGGACCACCTTCGAGCATACTTTCCATCACTACTGCAAACATCAAACATTGTAGAACAACTCACACCAACAAAGTTAAACTACATGGAATAGGCCACAACGGATCGGATCATGGACACACATATCAAGAATACTTTCCAAAAATAGATACAACTGTATTAGTTTGTCAAAGTTGGCCAGCTCTTGCACCAAGGCAAGTGGCTCACCAGGGACCAAGTTCAGTAGAAGTTTCCCCATCTCATGGAGGCACTCAACGCAATGGGGACCTTTGATTCCTAAGGGGGACGATTGATCCAAGTGGATATTGTTTTCCACCCACCTATTCCACTTGGACCCCCACCATTGTTTATTTTAGTTTTTTCAGTTTCCTTAATTGTAGCACAATTTACTATTTTTGGCAGTTTTTCAAGTATTGAACTTCCAGAGTTATTTTGAGGACATAATAGACATTTTTTTTTGGGAAAATGGGAAATCATTAGTATTTTATTGATTGTTTTAGTCAAAATTTGTAGTCCTCATATATATTTTTCGAATGAGGTATTGTGCGCATCAAAAGGAGGTCGTATGCCAAAGTTACAACCCTGGGAAGTTGATGTACCAATTTACCCAAACAAGGCCCATATTTTTGGTTCTTAATCTCCTAGGGTTTGGTTTTTGGATGTTTAGGGTTTTCCACTAATTCTCAATAATAAATATTCCTTCGAGCCTCATTGTAACACAGTTCATAGGCATGTATCCACCACATCTCTTCTTAGAGATAAGATGTCATCGCTCGAGCTAGTTTATTTCCATTTCTGTATATAAGCAAATTTCAATTCTTTGATATTAATGAAATGAAGTTTTACTTCTGCTACATCTCTGTGTATATGTGTATTTCCATATTTTGTTGCATACCTGCATAAATCAGGGTCAAATCTAGATTTCACAATAATCGTTTTTCAATTATATCTTAGTGAAATATGCATCCCCACTCAAAAAGTCCATAATATCCTCCATCCTTGGCAATGGAAATAAATACTTGATGGTTAGCCTATTAATGGCTCAAGAATATGTGCACATTCTGTTATGAAACCAGCTCACAAAAAGATAGAAAAGATAGATCAAGGCCTTAGAATTTAGCCTCTTCGAGGGGGCAACCTCCTTTACATTATACAAATGAATGATTCTTTGATGATTCAAATGAAAAAACCTCCTCTCTATATATAGGAGTCTAAGGAGTCACAATATAACGCAACCGAACTAACAATAATAATATAAAAGCACAAAAATAACAATAGAGGGATTCTATGGGGCACAGTAATAACAATATGGGGACAATAGCGGCACAACAATATTAATAAGGGATACGACTACAATAGTAATGGGGTAATCACTAGTATTATAGGGACCTAACATGCCCCTCTCCTTCAAAACAATGTTGTCCTCAACACTTGAGTAGTTCTGGATGCTTCTGTGTAAAATTCTCATCCTCCCATGTGGAATCTTCAGTAGATAAGTTCTTCCACTTGATAAGATACTCTAAAATTGATTCATTTCGTAGTTGTTGAGTTCTTGTTTCTGTGACTGCTTCCGATTCCAATATAGTTTTTCCTTCCTCGTCAAGTTCTGGCAATATTGTTTGAACTAGGAGCTTATCGCCTATAACCTTCTTTAAACATGAAACATGGAAAACTGGGTGTAATCAAGAAGCTACAGGAAGCTCTAATTTGTATGCCATAGTACCAATCTTTTGCAATACCTTGTACATACCATAATACTTTGGTGATAATTTATTATCCATCTTAGCTTGCTTGAGGGAAATTTGCTTATATGGTTGTAGCCTTAAGAATACCCAATCACCTACATCAAAACTTCTTTCACTGCGATGTTGATCTGCCTGTTGTTCCATTCTATTATGTGCCAACACGAGGTTATCCTTTAAGAGTTGGAGGACTTGTTGTTGATGTTCGATGTGATGTTCCACTGCTTGAACCTTAGAATTTTCTCTTAAATATGATGTGATGGATGGTGGCTGATATCCATAAAGTGCCATAAATGGGGTCATTTTTGTTGTGTATGGAAGGAAGTGTTATACCACCATTCAGCCAGAGGCAACATTTGAGACCCATTGTATATCGTTTATCAATACAAAGCAACGA
>APFE031123619.1:26424-49511 GCA_000404065.3 Pinus taeda | reverse complement strand
TCATCACTATTTGAAAGTCCATCATTGTCTTCATGTGTATAATAGCTCTTCCTACTTACATTCTATTTTCTGTTCCATTTAACTGGTTCTTTACCTTTATCAAGCTTATCTTTATGAGGACATTTGGCTGCATGGTGATCGACTACTTACCTCTGAATCTTCTAGAGCCCCGTTGAAGGTTCTTGACAAAGTTTGATTCTTCCTCTTGTTCTGATGTATGCCCTGACTCACTGTATTCTCCTTTTCTTGAAGCTTTGAATGCGGCTTCTCTCATGTCTGATGGTCCCCCTTTTCTCATTTCAAACGTAGTTAGGATTCCGTGCAATTGTGACATAGTAATACTCTGAAGATTCTGCTTTTATTCTATGGTAGAAACTTTTGATTCAAACTTAGAAGACAAAGATCTTAGAACTTTTTCAACTAAATTAACTTCTTTTATTTCTTCACCCAAGTTTTTCACGCGATTAACAATCTCATCTATACGTAAGAAATAATTGGTCATGCTTTCATCATTTTGCATTCTCAGAGTTTCATATTGAATTCTGAGAGATTGTGGTTTTGCACGTTTTACCTGATCGTCTCCTTCATAGCTTAGAATGATCTTGTCCCATATTTCTTTGGCGGTTTTGAGTTGCATAACCTTGACGAATTCTGATTGTGATAGACTCCCCAATAGAGTATTGACAACCTTTGCGTTTGTTTCATACTGCTTTTTACCTACTGTATCTGTAGGAGTTGCTACTGGAAATGTGTATCCTCCTTCCATGATATCCCAAAATTCTGTTCTAAGAGATTGAAGATAGGTTGTGGTTCTTACCTTAAAATAGATGAAGTTGCTCCCATCAAAGATTAGTGGCCTGATGGATGCCTCTTTTTCGTAGTTTCTCATGATGATAGATCTTCCTTCAAGTGATCAAGCTTCTTCTGAAGGACCTGCTCTGATACCAATTGTTGGAAATAATATTGAATGGGGGGGGGGTGAATTAGTATTATCAATTTAATAATATTTCATTTCCATGAATAGATTCATATACGCTACTTTGGTTAATGAAACTTGCGCATATACGCAACTATGTTTATAGCAACCAGCGTACACCTTGTAAACTTATAATTTAGTCAATTGATCCTTAATCTGTGTATCAGAACCATATAAGAAGTAATAGGTACAGTAAAAAATAGAGCAAACAATCAAACACAAGAACACAAGATATAAGGTGGAAACCCAATGTGGGTGAAAACCACCTGCTGCAATTTGTCTCTATCTTCTTTTAATAAGAAGCTTCTTTTTACAGTATTTCTGTATTGTGCAGTCTTGTACCAGTACACAGGCTTCTACCTGCAGAGGGCTACAACCTTCTCTCGTTCTCTAGCTTCTCCTGGAAGGGAGCTACAACCCCCTAGCTCTTGTACTAGCTGATGTACCAGTACGTAGGTTGACCTACAGAAGGCTACAAGCTTCTCTTTTCTTCCAGGGACCACGTTTGATAAGTTTTCAAACCGGATCCATCAATAGCATCAATCAAACATCAAAAT
Organism: Pinus taeda; assembly: GCA_000404065.3. NCBI lineage: Eukaryota > Viridiplantae > Streptophyta > Pinopsida > Pinales > Pinaceae > Pinus > Pinus taeda. The sequence continues at coordinate 47,978 of APFE031123619.1, read as the reverse complement.
ATATCTTCATCAATCAATCTCCCTTGCACTAACCAAAACTGAATCAAACAATCACTTCTTTGAATGCTGTAACCAGAATACATTAACAGTACCAGAACCCAACCAAAACCCAGAACACTGCAACAGTAAACATAAGTAGCTCAAACATATTTTATGAGACATACGCTACTTCAATATGTAGAACCTGCATGCATACACTACTATATGAAAGTAAACCTGTGTATACGCTGTTTTGCATTACTGAACCAACATGTATAAGCACCTTTACTATACTAAACCTGCATACAGATCTATAAAAGATAATTTACCCTTTTCAACTATTCAGACATTAGTTATACCCAGATAATCAGATTTACAGATCAACACATGTGCCAAATATAAAGGTCAAAATCACACAAAGATACTTCTCTTCAAGCCTTAAGATCTTGACCCATCAATAGAAATTATCCTTCTTCTAGCGCTCAAGTTCCTCCTTGATTCAGATCCAGCTATGCACCATAACCCAATCACCAGTATTCTAGATCTTGCTCTTCATTAGATATTCAATACTTGAGTGCCCTTGCCTAATGATCTCCTCCTCCTTTTATAGTCTTAGGCCTTACTCAATACCATGGTCCAAAACCACTTAGAAGAAATACCTTGGACCAAATACTTGGGGTCAACCCTTCGGTCAAGACACCTTGGATCAATACCACGGGTCAAAATACCATGGACCAAATACCACAGACCAAAACCAAGTTTTCCAACATGTACACACTTTTCCTTGCGTGAAAGTGCATGTATACGCATACGTGCCTTCTAGACTTCTAACCTACGTGTATATGTGGCTTGGTCAAGGGGAACCTGTGTGTATCTCTTTTCCTTCATTCTAAGAGCCTGAACTATCATCTGTCATCTGAGTGAGTTTCCATCAAGGAAAACACCTGTGTCATAGAGCCAAACTTGTGTCATAATTCCAACATTACCTACAATCACTTGGAGAAGATGTTTGGAGAATAGTTGAAGGAGGCTATCAATATCCATCCTCTATTCCTAGATGAATAAGAAAAGAAAAATATGATACCAATGCAAAGATTGTCAATGCCATGTTAGGAAGCTTGGAAGAAGCATAGTTTGTCAAAGTCATGCAACTGAATACTACAAAGGATATATGGGACAAGATCATCCAAAGTTATGAAGGTGACAACCAAGGTAAAAAGTGCCAATTTTCAAACTCTTAGAATTCAATATGAAACTATAAAAATGGATAATGATAAAATTATTGCAAGTTTCATTCTTAAGATAGATGAGTTCTTGAATTCTATGAGAAATATTGATGAGGAAATAAAAGAATCATCAGTGATTGAGAAAATATTAATATCTCTAACCCCAAAATTCAATTCGAAAGTCTCTTCCATTGAAGAAATGCAGGATTTGAAGAATCCTACTATTGAACAACTCCATGGGATTTTAAGGTTAAAAGAAGGTTCAAAAACAAAAGAAGCTTCTACACACACGAAGATAGTGATGGTCTTTCAAATGGAGAAGAAGGTGAGTTTGATCAAGAATATCAAGTACTTATGGCATTTGAAGATAAATGTATTGATGAAACTAATGATGTTTTTATGGATTCCCTAGAAGAAAAGGATAATATTATCGAAGAAATAAATCAACTCAAAATTTGTTTAGAAGAAGCCAATTTAGCAGAAGATGCTCCGAAGAAACAAATCCTAGAAAAGGAGAGACATAGTGAAAACTTGTTAGAACTAGAAGATGTAAGTCTAAGGAAGGAAATTGAAAAAGAAAAAAAATATAAAACTTAGATTTGATAAAGAATTTGAAACCTTATAAGAAATAATCGAAGTACAATCCTCTCCTCTTATAAAAACAAGTCTTGGATAAAATGGAGAATCATCAAAGACTGTAAAATCTTCTGAAACAGGTACAAGTTGCTATCTCAATGCAGTAAAAGGAATCAATCAAAAAAATTCCATATCTCAACAAAGGAGTAAGGGATCAAATGTTTCTTAGGTGAATCATGCTTATCATAATAAAAGGGAAAGCTACACAAGAAGGCATCATGATCCCAGGAAATTTTAATTTAATGGTCAATGTTTCACTTGTTATAATTTTGGTCATAAGGTTGCTCAGTGTGTTGCTTATAAAACTATCATGAATAGAGATGAAAGAAAACAAAATAATGAGTCTGGGTTAAATAAATACACTTACGATACCTTCTCAACTCTTCAAGATGAATCTGAATGTTCATTTTGCAATAACATTGCGCATAGAGAAACTGAATGCAGAACTAAAATACGATCTACTCTTCAGAATTAACAAAAAGCAACAACATCTAAGGTATGGAAAAAGAAAAAACATAGAATTTGAGAATTGTGGTTTAACTTTATATGTAGGAGATCAAGAAAATATGTGGTACATTGGAAGTGGATGTTCAAAACACATGACATGTGAGAAAGAAAAGTTTATTTCCTTTAATGGAATAAAGAAAGAAAAGAATGTAACATTTGGAAATAATTCACCTACTACTATCAAAGGAAAAGGAACTTCTTCTTCTTCTTCTTCTTCTTTTCTTCAGATGTGTGATCAAGGGCATGAGGTTGTTTTAATATCAAATAATTATCTAGTAAGAAATCTTGATACAGGTAAAATCATAATAAATGGATCAACAAGAACTCTAGGTAATGTCTATGTCCCTGAAGGTGATTTAGAACATTGTTACTTGAGAAAATCAAAATAAATATGTCTCTATCGTAGAAGATTGGGAAACCTAAGTTTCAGTCAACTACAAAATTCAAACATAATGGGAGAAATTCGTGACTTGCCTAACATCTCTCTACTAGAAAGTACCATATGAAAATCATGTCAATTCGGTAAGCAAACCAAGGTGCAGTTTAATGCGAAAGAAGGTACTTCAAGTAAGCCACCTGAACTTATTCATACTGATTTGTGTGGTTCTATGAGAAAATATGTGGTACATTGGAAGTGGATGTTCAGAACACATGACATGTGATAAAGAAAAGTTTATTTCCTTTAATGGAATAAAGAAATTAAAGAATGTAACATTTGGAAATAATTCACCTGCTGCTATCAAAGGAAAAGAAACTTCTTCTTCAGATGTGTGATCAAGGGCATGAGATTATTTTAAGATCAAATAATTGTCTAGTAAGAAATCTCGATATAGGTAAAATCATAATAAAGGGATCAGCAAGAACTCTAGGTAATGTCTATGTCCCTGAAGGTGATTTAGAACATTGTTGCTTGATAAAATCAAAAGAAATATGGTTCTATCATAGAATATTGGGACACCTAAGTTTTAGTCAACTGCAAAAGTCAAACAAAATGGGAGCAATTCGCGACTTTCCTAACATCTTTCTACTAGAAAGTACCATATGCAAATCATGTCAATTCGGTAAGCAAACCGGAGTGTAGTTTAATGCCAAAGAAGGTACTTCAAGTAAGCCACTTGAACTTATTCATACTAATTTGTGTGGTTCTATGAGAAAGAAGTCCCCTTGGGGGAAACAATACTTCATATTATTCATTGTTGATTTTACTCGCATGTGTTGGATTGGCTTATTAAAACATAAAAATGAAGCATTTGATAAATTTAAAGTCGTAAAATCTCTAGTAGAGAGTGAATTAGATTTGAAAATAAAATTTATTAGATCTGATAGAGGAGGGGAATTTATATCAGATGAGTTTTTCGACTTTTGTGAACAACATGGCATCAATGGGCAATTTTATATAGCTAAAACTCCTCAACAAAATGGAGTGGCACAAATAATGAACAGAAAAATCCAACAACTGGCACGTGCTATGCTTGATGAGTCTAGAACACCTAATACCTTATGGGGGGGAGAAACACATACAACAGTAAATACTCAACAAAGCTCATATTTGGGTAAACAGTGACAAAAATCCTTATGAAATATGGCTTGGTAAACCTCCAATTGTCAAGCAATTTAGAGACTTTGGGAGAAAACGTTACATAAAGAATAATGATGATAAACTTGGAAGGTTTGAAGCTAGAGCTGATGAAGGAATTCTCCTTGGATACTCCTCTAGAAGAAAATGATATAAATTTCACAATAAAATGCTTCAAAATATTGTTGAATGCTTTGACGCTGTGATTGATGAAGCATCCACAGGTACCAAAAGGGAAACACCAGTAGATGACGAAGATAATCTTACAACAAGCCAAAATAATGTTGGAGAAGCATCAGAAGAAGGAATTGACAGTAAAAAAGAATCATATAAGACTCTATCAAGGTATGGTTAGAAAAATCATCTAGAATCTCAAATTCTAGGTGATTAGGAAGCCAAAGTACAAACTAGAAGAACTCTTGTTGGAACTTCTAGTTATCTAAGCTTAGTATCCACAATTGAACCAAAAGATATAAATCAAGCTAGAAAATATGAATGTTGATTTAAGGACATGACCAAACTGAAAAGAGACATACATGGGAATTAGTACCAAGACCTCATGATAAAAATGTTAGTGGGACAAAATGGGTATTAAAAAAAAAAATGAAATAAAAATGGAGAGGTAATTAGAAACAAAGAAAGAATTGTATGCAAATGCTATGTGCAACAAGGAGGAATAGAGTTTGAAGAAACATTTGCACCTATAGCCAGAATTGAAGACATAAGAATGTTCCTTGCATTTTCAAGTTTTCATAGCTTTTAAGTATATCAAATGGATGTTAAATCTGCATTTCTAAATGGGGATCTAGAATAAGAAGTTTATATTGAACAACCTAAAGGGTTCATTCTAGGAAATGATAAAAACCTTGTTTTCAAACTCAAGAAGGCATTATATGGGCTAAAAAAAGCTCCGTGTTCACAATATTATCACCTTGACAAGTATCTTCAATAACCAAGTTTCACTAAGGGATCTGCAGATAGTAATCTATATGTAAAGATGGATAATGATAAACTTTTAATAGTTGTTGTTTACATAGATGATATCATATTTGGAAGCAATGAAGATTCTATGAGTCAAAGTTTTGCCTCAGTCATGCAACAGGATTTTGAAATGTCATTACTTGGTGAACTAACATAATTTCTTGGTCTTCAAGTTTAGCAAGAAAAGAGTGGTATCTTTCTCTCACAGATTAAATACCTTAAACATATTTTAAATAACTATGGAATGGAAGACTGCAATCTGCTAAGAATTCAATAGGGAAATGTATATGTGAGTTCTCTTAACTTGATAATTGTTTGTGTTACCTTTTTACTTATTAGCTTTGATCTTTATTATTCCAATGTGCAATACATCAAACAACTACCAAAATAGTAAGAACAATGACACAATATATAGGCTGCAAGCCAGAGCCAAAACCCCTCCTCTTGAGGGGAAAACCCAAAAATCTCTTTTTATATTTCAGATCTTTCAATTGATGAATACCATGGCCTAGAATCAGAAAAATACCCTCCAATATCAAGTCTTCCTCGCCCTCCAGTTGCAATATCTTCGACCTCCCAATAAACATGAAATTATGCTTCCCAACAACTGTTGCTTCCTCTCTAGGAGACTTTGATCTCCCTCTAACTACTCTTCTCTTGACTTCCCTTACCTTTATATGGATCCTAGCACTAGTAGGAAACCCTAATATACCTTCGCTTGCCTTCTTGCTCTTATTTCTTCCAAAATCAAACCTTAGACTCCCCTAGTGCAGAAACCCTAACTTTGCATTCCGAAAAGAATGTAAAGAGATCTAAACACTTCGACTTTCCCTGTACTTCTCTTCTTCACACTTCCTTTTTCGACCTTTTGTTGCTCCCTTCTTCGCATGAGATATGAGTGAGAGAATGATCCAAATGGAGGGTGAGTTCCTCTTATATACATGCTTCTTCAAGGGTGGACGATGCTCTTCATGTAGGCCGAATTGACAACTCATTAGGCTGACTTGATCTTAGAGGTATTTTGACACTTTCAAGACAAAACAATTTTTTCTTTACAATATACAATGTGCCCATATGGTCTTCCGTATATGACCATGAATCTTATACCTAGGACAAACCCTAGAAGCACTCAATGGGTGCTTGACCTATAAAAGAACTTGAGCATGAAACCAAAGCTTAAATAATAATAATAATTTCTTTTTCATTTTATATTTATAGGAATACATTTCATACTAATGAAGACCTAACCTAGTTACACATTTTTCAACACTCCCTCTTAACTAGGGATATATTAATTAGAAGTACATGGTCATTCTCAATCTGAAGAGATCTCATAAGAAGAGTCAGATTGGTAACCCATCTGTTTAGCATCATAATAACCAACATTGTCATATATCAAGGCCTTTACTAACAATTCTATCTCTCCATAAGATCAAAGCACAATGCTGGTGAGACCAATGATGTATAGATGCCATCATCATTGTCTCTCCAAGGTACATACCCCACCTGGGTGTTCACAGAGTATGAACTTCCTTTGGACTATTCTTATATTGGGTAGATAATCCTCAAAGAATATCGGTCCATGACTACTCTTATCTTGAATTCCCTACCAAATTCTCAAAGCCTTATCAAATGCTAGATGGTTACCCAATCCTCCATTCTTTCTTCCCAAGTGAAGACAAGAATGGTGTGTCTATCTCTTCCTCTCAAGTAGGGAAGACAAATCCACCAAACGAAGCTTGTCCCTTTAGTCTATAAGCTTCTTGTTTGGGAGTGATTTCACCAATATGTTAGCTACCTTCTCATCAGTGGAGATATACCGTAGTTGAACCACACCATTTTTTACTAGCTCTCGTATATAGTGATACTTGTTGTTGATATGATTTGTCTTCCCATGAAGCACTAGGTCCTTAGACAAATGAATACAATTGGTGTTATCACAATGTATCACTGTAGGGTTCATCGGTCCTTCAAAGAAGTTAGATAACAAATTCCTTAACCAAACAACTTCCCTACTACTTTGCATGCTACAACATACTCAACTTTAGCACTAATTAACATAACAATGTCTTGTTTTCTACTTATCCATGAGACCATAGAGGATCCAAAGTTGAAACATCCTCCTGTAGTGCTTCTCCCATCCTGTTCACTAACTCCCCAGTCAGAATATGTATAATTGGTTAGTTGAACATCATTCCTTCTATCATACTTCAAGCAGTAGTAGATGGTTCCTCATAGATATCTCAGAATATGTTTTGCTACTATCTAATGTTCATGCTTCAGCTCCACTCGGAACTAACTGAGTATATTTAGTGTAAAACATATGTCTGGTCTAGTATTCACTAAGTACATTAGTGAGCCAATGAATTGTCTGTATGTAGAGGGATCCATGGGGCTTGATTCAAAACTTCTTAGTTTCTTCAAGTTAGTGATCATTGGAGTGGTCATTTGTTTACAGTCCATCATGTCGAACTTCTCCAATATCTCGATCACACACTTCCCTAACCTAAATAGACTTCATTAGGTTCTTACCAAAATTCCAGTCCCAAATAGTAATGCATCAGCCTAAGGTCCTTCATGTCATATTCTTCAGCCAATTCCTTCTTACATTCTTCAATTCGACCTTCTACACCTGTCAGGAGAAGATCATCTACATACAAAATAATGATTATAAGTTCATTGTTCACAAGCTTGATGTAGAGGTTTGAGTCAATAGAGCTTTTCATGAAGCCTAATCTCTATAGGTATGCAACCATCCTAGCATACCATGCCCTTGGTGCTTGCTTGAGGCCATATAATGCCTTCTTCAATCTACAAACATATGCATTACTATCCTTTGCTTCAAATCCCGAGGGCCTTGAAATATGGCCTTGACATACATTTGGTGGATATTCCATCCCATTGATGCTGCCATAGAGACTAATGATCAAATTTTAGTATATCTTGCTGTTGGAGCAAATTTTTATTCATAGGCAATGCCTTTGAGTTGAGAGAAACCTCTGGCCACAAATCTTGCTTTATATTTATCTATACTTCCATCAACTGCATGCTTGATCTTATAGATCCATTTGGAAGTAACCACATACTTGCCTTCGGGCCTAGGTACGATATCCCAAACTCCATTCTTCATTATAGATTGATATTCCTCATTCATGGCATCTTTCCATGTTTTATAGCCTCCTCAAATGTTGATGGTTCTGCTTCTATTAACTTCATCATGTATGCAACATACCCCTTAGGTCTTTTACTTTCTCTAAATGATCCTTGAGATGCCCCATGACCTTTTGCATCAATTAGTGTAGACTTCAACTAGTTAGTTATTTTCCCTGTTTGTTGAATGACCACAAGTTGAACAAGTTCACTAGGTCATTCTTCCTCATGGTGAGATCCTTCTTCTTCCTTGTCAGTTTTTTTCTCAAATATAGGAAGTTATTCATCATCAAAATCTATAGAAAGTTCTTTTGATCTCTTGAATGCTATGATTTCATCAAATATGACATCACGACTAACTTCAATGTGATGTCCATATTTCTTGTAGATTCTATAGGATTTAGATGAGTTACTATATCCGACAAATGTACCTTTCACACTGTAAGGATCCAACTTCTTTCTTTTGTCTTTAGGTATATGTATATACATAGGACACCCAAAGATTTGGAGATGACCTACAGATGGGTTCTTCCTAGTGAACACTTCTTCCAAAGTCTTGTTGTCTAGAGATATGTGAGGACATTGATTTTGTATGTAGACTGTTGTCTTTTTTGCCTCACCCCATAGAAACTTCGGTAGATATTGATCGTGCAACATTTCTTTTACACTTTCTTCAATGGATCAGTGCTTTCTTTCTGCAACTCCATTTTTTTTGGATTATATGGAACTATCATCTCCCTCTTAATAACAGATTCCTTGTAGAATGCTATAATCTCTTTGGATGTATATTCTCCTCCATTATCATATCTTAGTATCTTGGTTCTTCTTTCTATAAGGTTCTCCACTTCTGCTTTGAATTCTTGAAATTTAGTAAATAATTTTCCTTGGTTTTCATTAAGTAAACCCAAGTATTTCTTGAATGATCATATATGAATGTGACATAATAAAGATGACCTCCAAGTGATTTGGGAGACATAGGTCCATATACATCAGAGTGAAAAAGATCTCAAATTGATTTTGACCATGAAGCACTACTTCCAAATGGTCGTTTGGTATTCTTGCGTAATGCACATCGTTTGTAGACACCTTCATTATCCTCCTTTAGATTTGGTATTCCATCTACAATTGAATTTAGAGTTGGTATAATATTTAAATGTAAATGAAAAAACCTTCGGTGCCAAAGTTCACATGGACTAATCTTAGTGTGGACTAGGGCATTATTTATGGGAGATATTAATCTATAGAGCCTTCCTTATTGAATGAAAATTAATTTTTCTTGTTCTATGATTGTGTCTTTAGTCCATACAACTAATTTTCCATCAATGAAAGCTACTCTATCTCCTTTATCTTCTAATCTTGAAATAGAAAGTAGATTTCTGTACAAACTTGGAATGAATAGAATTTTGTTGAGGTGGATGTTGTTTCCATATTCAAGAGCTATATATCATGATCCAATGCCTTTCACTGGATAGATTTTTTTGTCTCCAAGTTCCACAGAGTATGCATATTTTCCTTTTTACAAGGTCTTCAATTGGTGGGAGTGACCAATCATGTGTCTTGATTCACTGCTCTCAATCACCCATATATCTTCGTCTTGGGATGTCCCAGAGAGAGTCAAGAAGTGTCCTTCATCCTTTTATTTGAGTGATACCTTCTGTGAAGAGAATATGCGACTCCATACTTCTTTGATATCTTTCTTGGGATAGCTTGCAATCCTTTTGATGACCTTCTTCATTATAAAGGATATCTTCATGATGCCCTTAGAGAAACTTAGCTCTGATACCCTGTTAAGAATTCAATAGGGCAATGTATATGTTAATTATCTTAACTTGATAACTATTTGTGTTACCATTTTACTTATTATCATTGAGCTTTATTATTCTAATGTGCAATACATCAAACAGATACCAAAATAGTAAGAATAGTGACACAGTATATAGGTTGCAAGCCAAGGCCAAAACCCCTCCTCTTGAGGGGAAAACCCGAAACTCTCTTCTTATATTTCATATATTTCAATTGATGAATCCCATGACCTAGACTCAAAAAAATACCCTCCAAGATCAAGTCTTCCTTGGCCTCCTGCTGCAATATCTTTGACCTCCTAGTAAATTTGAAATTCTACTACCCAACAACTGCTTGCAACTGCTGCTTCCTCTCTAGAAGACTTCGATCTCCCTCTAACTTATCTTCCCTTGACTTTTCTTGCCTTGATATGGATCCTAGGGCTAGTAGGAAACACTAAGAGCCCTTCACCTACCTTCTTTCTCTTCTTGATTCCAAAATCGAACCTTAGATTTCTCCAGTGTAGAAACCCTAACTTCACATTCCCAAAAGAATGTAGAGATACTCGAACACTTTGACTTTCCTTGTCCTTCTCTTCTTCGCACTTCATTTTTCAACCTTCTACTTCTCCCTTATGTGCATGAGATATGAGTGAGAGAATGATTCGAATGGAGGATGAGTTCCTCTTATATATAGGCTTCTTCAAGGACATTGCTCTTCATGTAGGCTGACTTGACAACTCGTTAGGCCGACTTGATCTTGGAGGTATTTTGACAATTTCAAGACAAAATATATTTTTCTTTACAATATACAATGTGCCCATATGGTCTTCCATATATGACCATGAATCTTGTACCTAGGAAAAACCCTAGAAGCACTCAATGGGTGCTTGACCTATAAAATAAAAGAACTTGAGCATGAAACCCATGCTTCAATAATAATAATAATTTATTTTTCATTTTATATTTACAAGAATACATTTCATACTAATGAAGACCAAACCTAGTTACACATTTTTCAACAAAATCCTATATGCACACCAATGGTAACAGGTTTTATCCTCAGTTCACAGGATGATTCTCCCTCAGCAAATCAACCTGAATACATATCTATGACCGAGAGCTTTATCCATCTTACATGCTCAAGACTAGACATAGTGCATGTAGTTGGGATTGTTGGACAATTTCAAGCAAATCCTAAAGATAATCATCTCCATGTAGTCAAGAGAATATTCAAGTACCTACAAGGAACTCAAGATTATGGACTGTGGTATCCAAAAAATGCAGATTTTGCTCTTCATGCTTACACAGATGCAGATTGGGTAGGTAATGTTGATGATAAAAAAAGTACTAGTGGAGGAGCATTCTATTTTGGACCCCACTTGGTATCATGGTTCAACGAAAAAAAAATATCCATTGCTTTATCTGCTGCTGAAGCAGAATATGTTGTTGTTGCATCTTGTTGTATTCAACTTCTATGGATGATGCAAACATTGAAAGATATTCAAATCAATTATCCTCAACCTACACCTATTTTGTGTGATAATGCTAGTGCCATAAGTATTTCTAAAAATTCTGTCATGCACTCAAAGACCAAGCATATTCCAATCAAATATCACTTTATGAGAGAATGGGTCCTTGAATAAAAGGTCAAACTAGGATATGTTCCCTCAAAGGAATAAGTTGCAAACATATTTACTAAACCACTTCCATGTGATTCCTTTGAATATCTCATACATAAATTAGGGGTGGTCTCTGCATCATCACTTTGTTAATTATTCTGATAGATTTTTTCATGTTCAAGGGGGTGTTGAGTCTGAAATTACTACAATTTACTTTCTGTATGCAGATTTCATGAAGTAAAGTTGCGTATATATGTGAGTTTTGATCTAGATATTCACGTATGTTTCTATATGAAGAAGAAAAATTGGGACAGAATCAGGGAAAGGCTCTGATATGGTTAAAAAAATTATTATTGGCATTCCAGTCCTGATGTTGTTTGGTTATAGTCTATTATTTATCAGATGATACTTAAAAGTGATATTGGATTATGATGGTTTCTAAATGACATGGTTGATTTGATGAATTTGCTGATCGATGAAGTTGCTTTGATGACTTTACTGTTGAACACGATCAGTCTTGACAGTGAATAGATGGCACAGGTTCAGGGGGAGAATTTTCTATATCTCTCATAATGCACATTGTTGGAATTTGATTTCTTGAGTATTCCTTGTTGCATAATAATTCTCATATTGCTACTGACAAATGCTCATCCTTATATGGTAGATTATGGTTATTGATGACTATCATGGTCCTGCTACCTAATTATTGACGTCTTTGGTTTTGTTTATAAATTTTATATTTTTCTCTTGATGTAAAGGTCATGTAAAGACCCATGCTATAAAATTGTTATATTTAGTCATGATTGAAATATTGGAGTCAAGTTAATTATGTATTTAATCCCATTATTTTGGGCATTTAATGTAATGATGAGTCAATTATGTAACCCCACTGTGTTGGGTAATTGATGTAAGAATGCGTCATTGGTGATAGGAAAGGTCATGTATGGAGTCATTTACTTCTTTGTATATCATCAGAAAATTCAGCATGTGCTCAGGGGGGGACATGGTCAATATTAAGTGCTTATAGTCACAGATCAGATCTACAAAGGGAGAGAAGCCTTCATTCAACATTGGTTAGTCCCCTTGCCCTTGATGTCAAAGGGGGAGAGAAGCTTGGTGACTTGGTATATATATATATGTGCTTACATGTATCCACAACTAGTGGTGACCAAACACCAAAGTGGTGGTTTCCATCAAGTCCAAAGGGGGAGATTGTTAGCATTATGACAAATGTGTTGTCCTTGATGGAAACCTACTTAATAAAGATGTCAACATGATAATAGCGAGATAGATATGCATGACAGTATAGATGTGACAAACAACTTGGACAAAGTAATATCAGTTCAAAGACACATGAATGATAAAGATAATGTTTTAAGAAGTATATGTGGGTCTTGTGAACAGAGGCCATGTACATATGCGGGTATGGTGAAGAAAATTCACGTATAATTTATGCACCATGGTATTCTAAATATTAGGGGTCTTTACCATGGTATTGGCCCATAGTAATGAGCACGACAATGAATATTTGATTCCGTCAAAGAATACCATTGACATAACTACAGAATTGGCCTAAGGTATTGGCTAAGGCCTAATATATATAAGGAGATGAATATCAAGGTGATAGGTGTGCATGATTTTGTTTGTTGATGAATTGTTTGATCTAAAATAAGAGTGCACTTGAGAATGTATTATAGATATGAAACAACTACACATTTAATAATATGCTTATGATTTGTGATGTTGATGTTATAATGTGTGCCTTTTACAGTATGTGCCAAGATTTGGGTTTGATTGATGATCTGCTGTGAAACGAAGGTATTATTTAGTAGTTATAGATATATACATAGTTCTTCTTCAGAAATATTGCATACATACATGGATCAACTTTTGGGTAGTGGCATGCCAATTCTGCAATATGGATAGATCTATATGTGGGTATGCTTCTTGAGAAGCACGTACATACATGGAAGTGTCTTATAAGGATCACATATATATGCTAAGGTTTTGCTAAATATGATGTCTGATTAGTCTTGTTGTATTTGCTGTTGTTTGTTAATGAAGTATTTCATGATGATCTATGATTGATAGTGCTGATTGATGTTGAACTGATTATGTTATGAAATGTTGAATAGTAATGATGTTGCTATGAGATGATATGTATTTGGTTCAAAGATCCGTGCCAAGGTAAGTATGTATTTCAGCAATTGATTATAGTATTGCAATGATTCAGTTTCAGGGTTCAGTATTTTGAGATCTGTACATAGGTTAACTGAAGAGAAAGCGGGTATATACGTAGGTATATCTCATAATAATAACATATATATTTTGACATAAGGTTGACTAGGGTTTACAATGATAGAATATGGTTTTCGTGATAAACAATATGTGGTCTGACATTCTGATGAAGAGTATATAGTGAATTGAAATGATCTAGATGCTTTAGTTGTTTGAGATTCAATATTTGGTTTATTTAATGATCAGGTGATGAAGTTGGTTCAATGATTTGATACAATGTTGGTTTTGGTATTGTTGTCCGATATTTGGAGTGGATCCAATTTGAAATATTCTTAAAAGTGATCCAAAAAGGATTGGGGGTTGTAGCTCCCTTCCAATAGAAGATGAAGATGAGAGAAGGTTGTAGCCTTCTGCAGGTGGTTGCCTATGTACTGGTATGAGTCCGCGTCAGTACAAATATTGTGAGAAATTTCTCTTTATAATAAAAAATAAGTTAGAGACAACAACAATGGTGGTTTTTTCCCACATTGGGTTTCCACCTAATCCTAGTGTTCATGTGTTTCTTATGTGCGATGACTTATTCTATTTTTTAAGTTGAATTTGGAGTATCCATAGTAATATTCATACTTGTCAACGTTTCAAATCCCAACAGGGATCCATCATTAGGACAATTACTGAATGATGATAAAAGAAGAGCTTAGTGAGAAGATAAATAATGTTTAAGATATTTTGATTTCAAGGAGATAAGGTTGACTTTAAAATTTTTTAATATTTTTGTTTTTATTTTAATTAATTTTTAATTAATTTATTTAAAATATTAACCAATGTTTTAAAAGTTTGATTAATATATTATTTATGTTATATTATTATATATATATATTATTATATTAAAATCTTTAATGAATAGTTTTTTTATTTTTTTATTATTAATAGATTATGTATAATGTTATTGTAATGATTAAATAGTTTAATTAATTAATGGATTCTAATTTTTCTAGTTATTATTATATCTTAATTCTAATTAATTAACCAATTAATTAGTTAATAATTATGATAATTAAATTTTATTCTATTATTAATAAAAGATAGATTGAATTTCTTTTATTGTAATCACTAATTTTATTAGTTTAATTAATTAAATAGTTAATAGATATTATAATTAGAGTTTAATTAGTAATAGTATTATTTATAATTCTTATGCACAGATTTACTGCTTTAAATAATGTTTATTGAAAGCATTGATATATTGTTTCAAGTAAATAAGATTGATAAATTAACTGAAAATAGTGAGGATTCGATATACACTACTTGTCTTCATCACAGTCACGTACATACGCAAGTTTACTTCATAACAATCATGTACATAAATATGAATAAGAAAAGAAAAGTTTAAGTAGTTTAAAATACTGATTCAAACACCACCCCCGCCCCCTTCCCACGCCCCCTCCTCTGCCCCCCTCCCACTCTCAATATTTTTCTAACAATGTGCATGTTCATCTAATATAAAAACGCAAAGTTACATATGTTAATTACAATACTAAACATTATCAAGTACAATTATAAAAAATTTCAACCACATAAATTATATTATATGAAATGTCAAGTATTAGAATATGAGTTTCCAACTTAATATTGGTTGGACTACAATTTACACATAAAATATTATTTCATCACTTCAAAACATTATCATTCTGTTGCCAATGCATTGTAGGTGAATTCACCAACTCTAAAGACAACATCAATGTATATGTGTGTGTCTCATGCAGGATATTGGATTTAAGGGTATCACTAAACAAGTTCTCTTCTCTCTCTCTTTCAACATTTGTCACTCCAGTGTTATTGTTCTCCTCTTTCTTCAATTCCTATTTCCTACCATCAATATTGAGTTCCTCTTCTAAAAATGAAAGAAGATATAATGCATAGTATAAGACATGAATCACGATAAACACTTAAATATAAACTAAATTAAACTATAAAGGATTTATACAAGATATACCTCAACATTAGCAATGTCAATGCCATTTTTCTCTAGAAAAGCAAGAAACTAAAACAAGTTTTATTTAGTTGGGTGATGATGGCCACTATGTGGCCAGATGACTTGTATAAACAAAGCAAATAAAACGTCACCATAAAAAATAACACCTTAGGAACTTAGTATTAAACCTTCATGAAAATATTAGGCATAATCATGCTAACTAAGTTACATGCTAAAAATCTTAGGCTGTAGATAACTTGTGAAAACAAACGAAAAGAAAAAGACAACATATAATAAATAATGTATGTCAACTGGCTAGAAAATTGCATCATAGAAGAAGAAATAATGTTTGATAGCTGGCTGGCCTTGAATGATGTCAACTATTTCAAGGAATAACCCCTGCTCATAAATAATCTACAATACTGGTGAAAAAAAGAACAATATAACATAACATTAAACCACGTCTCAAAATAACAAAATGAGTTATTTAGTGCATATAAAAACCTTGTTAATCTAAGAATTTAACTAATCTTTATAAGAAATTATCGGGCCTGACTCATATTCTCCACTATGATAGGGCACCCCATGGTTTAAGCTCCCAATTCCACTACCTAGCTTGCACCACTTTCCAAATTACCTTTTGAAAGAAAGCCATGATCCTTATCAAGCACCTACATAATTTCCAAGGAAATAACCAATTATACTTTACTGGCAATTTTATAGTGATATTTTTTTTAAACTATTTGAAGAAGCAATTTATCAGCTAGAGAAAAATAATCACTACACGGATGAAAAATATGTAAAGAAGCACAAAGAGACCATAACTGAAAATGTAAATCCCCATTATATCAGAATGGAAATGTAATATTTTAAAGCAACAATAAATGCCAAGAATGGACATGAAATACTAGTCATTACTATCTCAAGGACGAGCATGGAATTAGACGAGCAGTAACATTGCAACTATTACTTAGAAAAACATATATTTGACTATCTACAACATAAAAATGATGCAAGTTCCCAAAGATTGGTGGTATTGGTCCTCTAATTTGATTGAATGCTACATCTAATTACTTCAAAATACTACAGTTTAGCAGTTTCGGTGCTGTTATCTCCCCTGATATTTGATTAGAAATTAAGTTTAGGAAAATCAAACAAATCACTTGAGATGTTCCATGAGAGTTTATTATCATTCATAAAGAGTCCATAACATGGTTTCTCTTCCATAAATCCCATTCCAATCAGAAATGATGTCATCAATCTTGTAAATTTGTTCTGACTCAAATCATGAAAAACTTGCAGAAGCCTAGATCCAACTTTTGCAAGTGGGCCATTTGTGTAAGAAACCCCTCCTCATATACCTTGATAACTAGAGTTTTTTTGTTTGTTTCATCATGTCTTGTATGAAGCTATTTTAACCAGGAACAAGTTGCTCCCTTTCATGTTAATTGAATGTAAAGGGATGCTTGATTTCTTTGTTTCTCCTCATTTCGATCATAGCTAGATTTCGTTGTGTCTTTCTTGATCTCTCTGTTTTTGTGCTTCAAGATGATCTATTTTAGATTTATATTTTGACTAGGGGACTTATGTTTATCCCTTGACCTATGAATTGTTTACAACCTTTCTATTGTCTATTTTTTTGTAATATGTTCAATGTACTTTAATGTTTTATCAAATACAATATTTTAAGCATACTTAAAACAAAATCCGTATAGTAGTTTTAAAATTGAGCACTCAACTGTCGAATAAATTGTTGCAACTCATGTTCATATTTTATTTATATTGTATGCTAGTTGTTGGATTTATGGGGCATGACCTAGGTTAAAATTTAACTGTGCCAACTAACAAAACCCTAACTGCTGGCCCTTTTAGAAACAACCCGCGTAGCACAGGTTGCAATCTCACCCGAAGCAGTATTGGGGGATGATAGAACCAGGTTTCTACATCCAAAGGCCTATGTGATGTGTTACTACAACTTTTATGGCTTAGATGTACCTTCACACAACTCTAACCCTTATGAACAAATAATTAATTCAAATCTACCTAAATGGATTTCAGATCTTCGCGAAGGTATCTAACTACTCTTAACATGCATAAAGGTTACAGATCTACTAGTTTCACACAGTAAACAAGCATTAATTCATGTAAAGTATATCACAGAGAGAAGATATATAAAATTATCAAAAGTAAATAACAAAACACAGATGCATCAATTTCGGCCCAAAATAGTCTTTATTAAGTATAAGCATTCAATTACAGACTTCTTCTCCTTGCACACTCAGCTGCAGGGGCCCAAGCACCCATCCTGCAGACTTACCAAGGTCTTCGTGCACTCAGTTATAGGATCCTTCCCCCTTCACCTAAATACAGGAAACAAAACTTTCCTGCCTTAGCACCTTTCCCTTTCAATGATTCTTCTCTACAAGTTACTTCCTCAGACTTGCTATGACTCATCTATTTATAGCATCTTCTTCACAATACCATGGTCTGTGGACTATGGGCAGGTCTCAAAACAACTCTATCACATACCCAACTAAGGTACTAAATCCCATTTGACTTTTACTAGCCTTGCACTCTACTTCCACATTTCGGGTAGACTTTACATTTGTTACAAAAAAAACTACAAATTTACTCAAAATTGACTCAATTGACCCCAGGTACCCCTTCCCAACAAGTCCCCAACACAAATTGGGTGACTCGCCCTCAAGTCACTTAGATGGCACCTCTATCTTGTTGCATAGGTCACTAAACTCCACCTTCAACACCTGTATGTCAGCAATGCCCTTCACCATGGCCTGCTGCACTTCCTCTACCATTTTTTCTGTATTCGGGCCTTCTATTGCGAGGCACATCGTCCATTGTGTTTGTTGGAGTGTCTTCAAATTTTCTTGGACTGACACAGTAAGCTGGATTGCTTCTTCCGTCTAGGGCTATATTCTGGCCTTTAACATGGGCTCTTTTCTCTGCAGCTCTTAAATTTGTGATTGCAGCTATTTTCCTTCTTGCAGTCAAGTAAGGCGTTGGATTAGCACCAAAGTGTGCATAGTCACCATGACTTCATCAAACTTTTGCTGCATCTCCTCGATATCTATACCAAATTGTTGTAGGTTTGGGTCCTCTTGTAGAGTTGTCCATAGATCCATTTCCTATTCAAAGATTAATGTACAACCTATGACTGCTACATCGAAAGTGGCCATGGTCTCCTTGATGGCTACTCCGCACTTCTCCCAAACGTTTTGCGAAGTGGTTGGCTATAATTTTAATTCGAGCTTTGAGATCTTCATTTGGAACTAAAATGTTATGCAATCGACCTCATCCTTCAATCCTCTGACTACAACAACCAAATTATAAATATTCTCTTCTACTACTACATCTTCTGGAATGTGAATTTCTGGCAGCCTCTGACATGCCTATGTAATTACTGCCTCCAAGCTCTGGCTTCACGTGACCAGTTCTTCCTTTTCCTTCAGCGCCTAAACCTTTTAAGCGAATATATGCACATTTTTCATCTTTACCTCGCTAATAACTGGTAGCCCACACTGCTCCATGATCCTGAGCTCATTTGATACCCCCTGATGTAGCATGTGGAGGGTCTGAATATGAAGCGTGGCTAAGTTGACACCCACATCCTTGACTTGTATGACCTGGACATTTGCTTCATTTGCCTCTGCGCATAGTGATCCCTCTAGTAATGGAATGGATCTGAGGTCCAGAGTCATATCTGTGTCCAGCACAATTGTGCTCGCTTGGTGCAGGCTCATTTGAATACTACTCGCCGCTTGAAGTCGACCTGTTGAATCTACAAGTCACACAAATCCTTCTGCACGTTTACTAGTGCCTGTTGGTATTGTTATTCAGATTGTATCCACAACTCCATTCTTGTGTCGTAGACCTTATCTCCGATCACTTCCAAGTCCCCCTAAGTGAGGACCATTGGATCTACATGTACGTGCTTGTCCAACTTCTGCTTCTTCCTGGGTTTGAAAGTCATCTCCTTCTAGGACTTTGTGATTCTAAAAGGAGTGCTCTTCTCCTCGCCACCACTTCCTTCCTCCTCGGACATTCAATGTGGCCTCCTTCGCAGTGCGCTCCTTGTTAGCAGCTGCCTTGGTAGCAACTTACTTCTTTTTCTTAGGTTGTTGACTACTGAGCCTCTTTCCTTTTCTGCGTTGCTTTCTCTCGAGCAGAAACCTTCTCAGCTTCCTTTTGCTTATGTGATGTTGTGGCCTGCATGGAGGAACTTTCCTCGACCTTGCTTGTTTGTGCACCAAGATCTGATGGCTGCTGCCACTCACTTGGACATTTTCCCATGAATTCCTATACATCTACGCTAGTGAGTAGGTATGACAACTTGTACCAAACTTTCTTAGGATCTTGCCTCATGCGGATGGATACATAGTGAAAATGTGCTTTAAACTCCATGTAGGCCTCCAAATACTTAAACAGGGTAGGTGATAGCCTCGACCTCTGGCTAATCACTGTGTGGAGGTCCATCTTGACCAAAACCCAAAATATCTTCGTCTCCATGGCCCTCGCTTGATCCTTTATTTCCCATAGTGAAGCGAACTTCGCGGCCTCTGGTAAATCAACATCCTGTGGAGGGAACTGACTGTCTTCAGGCAGTCTTTATGCAACTAGGGAAATTAACAACAATAACCAGGCATAATGGAATTCCTTTCCATCGTCATGTTCTTTGTGAAAATTCAACATCAAATCTTTGTAGAGATATTGCACCCCTTTTGTCCATTATGCAGCCAATGAAATGATTGGCGCTGACACCTCATCAGCGCGACACTTTCTCATGACCTTGTAAGCGAAAATATGAGCAGCAAACTGCACTGCCTTGTTTATGATGGATCGAATGGATTATCCACATGAATTATTTATCAATCCAAAATCATTCTTCATTCTATCCATGAGTTTTTTTTCTTTACCCTTGCTTCCAAACTTCTCGGCTGGATCCAGTCCTTGGTAGGGCAACCTAGTGACACAACATATCTGTGATGGGGATGGGCTCTCCTAACCAAAGACACCCATCATGAATAAGTGTAAGCAATTATCGCACACACACCTTGTTGATGTGGTTATACTAAAATGTGGTACCCATAACATATTTAGCAACCCAACCTTCTCAACCCCCGTGACCCACTTCATGGGTTCCAGTTGCGTGACTCTAGTCTCCTCATAGTATATCTTCACCAAATATTTGTTTGTCACCAAATGCGGGAATTTCACGTGATTAGCTAGATACCAATCCTCCATTTTGAGTGCGGGAATGCGCCCTAAGAGCGCACCTTCAAATGGAACTTTCTCCGGCAATAGCAGTGTAGAGACCATAAACTTGCCAAAATCGGGATTCTTAGGTACCTTCGCTTTTCATTTCCACGGAGGGATATACTTTTAGAGCCTAGTGATAGGCTGATCCAGGTGGATGTTGGTGGCTACCCACCTATCTCATTTGGACCCCCACAACTCTCTCTTTCAGTTTTTCAGTTTCCTTAATTGTAGCACAATTTACTATTTTTAGCAATTTTTCGGGTCTTGAACTTCCGGAGCTGTTTTGAGGTCCTAAACGACATTTTTTTGGGAAATTTGGGAGAAACATGGGTCCATGGACCAATAATTATATTCCTTAAGTTGTAGTGCTCAGATAGGTCTTTCTAACGAGCTATTGTACATGTCAAATGAAGAATGGGTGCCAAAGTTACGACCCCAGGAAGTTGATGTACCAACTTACCCAAAACGGGGCCCACAATTTGGCGTTTCATCTTCTAGGGTGAGGTTTTGGGATGTGAAGGTTTTTCCATTGTTTCTCAACAATAAATAGGCCTTCGAGCCTCATTGTAACATAGTACAGAAGCATGTAGCCACCACATCGCTTCT
>APFE031123611.1:48404-126283 GCA_000404065.3 Pinus taeda | reverse complement strand
AAAGGAAATGGCTAATTGTATGCTGCAATCTAAAGGACTCAGTCTTAGTTTTGGGGCCGAAGCAATTAATTGTGCAAATTATATAATAAATCGCACTCCTACTAAGGTTCTAAAGAATATCACTCCAGAAGAAGCTTGGAGTTCCATTAAACCAGATGTAAGTCCCTTTCGTATTTTTGGAAGTGAAGCATGGGCCCATATTCCAGATGAAAAGCATAAAGCTTTAGAACCTAAGAGTGAGAAATGTACTTTTGTTGGATATCCTGAAGATGTAAAAGGTTATAGACTTATTCCATTTAAGTCCAAAAATGTTATCATTAGAAGAGATGTAAAATTTGATGAAAATAAATCGGCCTGCGAGCCTAGTCCGGCGGATGTGCCACCTCTTCCTATCTCTTCTACTTTTGAAAACATTTCTTCTTCAGATGATGAAAGTGAGGATGACAATCCTCCACCACCTTCTCAGGATCATCCTTCAACTCCTTCAGCTCCTTCAGCTCCTTCACTTCCAAGATGGGTCCGTGCTACTCAAGATGCAGCAGGTGATCTTGCCGGTGATCCTATAGATCAGTGCCGTACACGTTCTCAGTTTGAAAGAGCCTCTTCTTTACTGGCTCAAGCTCCAGTAAACCATGATCCTGACACTTTTGCAGAAGCTTCAGGCCATCCACATTGGGAAGCAGCTATGAATGAAGAATATCATTCATTGTTGGCAAATGATACATGGGATCTTGTTCCTCTACCAAGGGGACGCAAACTTGTTAGATGTAAATGGGTTTACAGAACCAAGTATGGACCAGATGGGAAAGTTGATAAACATAAAGCTCGTCTTTTTGCTAAGGGCTTTTCACAGGTTGAAGGCATTGACTACACTGAAACCTTCTCCCCTGTTGCCAAAATGAACTCTATCCGCCTTGTTCTTTCCCTTGCTGCCTCTTTAAAATGGGAAGTCCATCAGATGGATGTTAAATCTGCCTTCTTGCATGGGGACTTGCATGAAGAAATCTATATGGAACAACCCATTGACTTCATCCAAACAGACTCCAGCCTTGTATGTCGACTTAAGAAATCTCTTTATGGTCTCAAGCAAGCTCCTCGGGCTTGGTATGCCAAAATGGATAACTTTCTTTTAGAATCTGGCTTTTCTAGGTGTCATTCTGACAATACTGTCTACACCAAGACAGTGGGAAACTCTCTTATCATCCTTGTTCTTTATGTTGATGATCTTATTCTTACTGGTAGTGATTCCATCCTTATAAACCATGTGAAGTCCAGCCTTAAAAAGAAATTTGAAATGACAGACTTAGGACACTTACACTATTTTCTTGGTCTTCAAGTCTTGCAATCCAAGAATGGTATTTCCCTTTCCCAGTCCAAGTATGCTTGTGATATTCTCGTCATTTTCACATGGAAGATTGTAAGCCAGCTCCTTCTCCCTTTCAGTCTGGAGTCAAACTTTCAGTCTCTTGTACTTCTCCTGAAGTTGATGCTACCTTATACCGTCAACTTGTAGGAAAACTCTTGTATTTAACCCATACTCGTCTTGACCTTTCCTTTGCTGTTGGCCTTGTTGCTCGTTTTTTGCAAAACCCCAGTGAAAGTCATTGGAAAACAGCTAAAAGAATACTTCGTTATGTTCGAGTCTACTGCCGGTTATGTCTTCACTCTTGGTTCAGGACCTATTACATGGGCTTGTAAGAAACAGGCTGCCATTTCTCTTTCGTCAGCAGAAGCAGAGTATCGTGGTGCCGTGGAAGCTAGTAAGGAAGCCTTGTGGCTTCGTCAGATCCTATCAGAATTTGGCTTTGAGCAGCAGCATCCGACTACACTTTGGTGTGATAATCAAAGTGCCATTCAGCTTTGCAAAGATCCAGTTCAGCATCAGCGCAAAAAACACATTGAACTACACATGCACTTCATCAGAAAGCTCATTCATGACCATGTTCTTGAAGTGCAATATTGTTCAACAGATGATCAGGTTGCAGACATCTTCACAAAGGCTCTCACAGAGGCGAAGTTCACTAAACTTCGATATATGCTTGGAGTTCAGGAAGTTGTCACTAAGGGGGGATAGGCTCTAGTGCCTCCTTCCTTCTCCTATTGTGTCATATTTGTAAATCCTTCAATCCTATCCCAAGTTGTTCTTAAGGGGGGATGTTAGGATATTCCGACACATAGGAAATAGTTAAGTTCAACCTGGTCTAGTATAGAGTTAGGTAAAGTGTGTTTCTTTACCGTTGTACATTTTTTAACTTACAATCCGACGGTCACGATATGTAGTGATCCGACGGTTCATTCTCTCCTCGGTATTACCGACACTTGATCCGTGGCTTAACACCTGATTGGTCCATGAATTCTATTAAAGCGCATGGAGGGTCATTTGTAGGTTAACCGTGCATGAGAGAAGCTTATGTAAATTTTCATTCTTTTATTAATAAATTGCCTGTAGTAGCCACGTTGGCGCAGGCCGTGGACTGTTTCCCTCTCTGAGGGTTTTAACCACGTCAAAATACTGGTGTATTGATCTGTGATCTGTTTGTGAGCGGTGTCCTTTTGGTGTTCTGTCTGAGGAACTTACCCTGCAAATTCCTACAAGTTGATCCAATTTTTGTTGAGGAAAGGCCTAGGTATTTGGGTCTTGGTTATGGAAAACATGATGGAGAATGCTCTAAATCCAAGGAGGCACATGAAGGTGTTCCAAGAAGGAATTTAATTACATGTTCATTACCTCAAGCTTGTGAAGTTTTTGTTCATGAGGAATGCAAAAATTTATACCAACTTTACAAGAAGATGCTCATAAGCATGCAACTACTGGAAATGGCAAACAAGAGGATGTTGAAAGCACTAAGGTCATTGAAACCATTGTTGGTATTCCGAAGATATCCAGTGACTCATAAAATTCACCTCCTCAAGAAGGTGACTTTGGTGAATATGAAAGGTATGAATCTTCCTTTAATCAAGTTTCTTTTGATTATGATAAACATGGTAAATATTCACATAAGATTTGGAGAAAATTTACATTTTCCTTTTGTGGTTTAAATATGTTTCGACGTGTTGGAAGAGGATAGCCATATAAAGGAAAATTTCAAAACAAAAGAGATAAAAATCTAAAGGTCCCTTGGATAATGGAGACCATGTTGAAAAGAAGATGCAATTATTTTGCACTCATTGACATAAGTAGGGTCATCTTTTGGACAAGTGTTGGACTTTCCATCCAACAAGTCATCCACGACATTTGAAGAAGGTGGAGAGAGATTTTGGAAAATATGGAAAAGAGGATTCCATAATTGATGTAGGTCATGATCATACACATGATGAAGTGCAGCTGAAAGAAGCGCCATTGAAATGGTTTGGAAAGAGATGGTTAGATTTCTTAACCAATTAAGGCCTTGTATTTCTTTTGATAATTGATGCAAATTTTACCTTATTGATGCATTTCTTTTCTCCTGAAAGTATGTTGCATATTGCATGAAGCAAGATGTTGGAAAAGTAGAGTCATGCTGACTCACTTAGATGCAGCAAAGATGGTAATTTGCAAATACAAATTTGCATGCATGTTGCATTCTTGAACTTGCATGTTTACACCAGGAAGGTGCTAGAAAGTGGAGTATGTTGACTCACTTTATTGCAGCAAATTTGGTCATTTTAGCTCTTTAAGTACTCGTACATATCAATGGGATTCTTGCGCTTGTGAGAGAGTTGAGAATTGTTATACATGCATGAGATTTTGTGTGTGGGAACAGTGGAATTTTTAAAAGTTTCATTGTGTTTGAACATGCATGAGTGATTCACTTGTGTTGGTTGATTGCTTTGTTAACATGTATGTTGTCAACTTGAGAATGTTGATTATTTTCACATGGATGAGTGTCGGCTTTTATAGTTGATTGATTGTTTCATGTATGTTATATCGACTTGGAAGAGTTGATTTTGTCTCCAATGATGAAAGGGAGTTGTGACAAATTATTTCATAAGAACATAAAATTCTTGTTGTAAATCGTCAAGTTGTTGTACATTTTTTGCTTGAATTGAAAGTCAGTTGTTTGAAGAAGCATGCTTTGTTGAATTTTGTTTAGTTGATGGTTTATATAGCAAGATGTAATAGTACATGGCAATGTTCACATGATGTGGCACTTGTTTTTTTGAAGAAGCAAAAGGAGAAGGTCATCAATTTATATTCTTGCATGAGTGTTTTTCAAGGTTAATGGTGTTTCTGCGACAAGATGTCATAGGATTTTGGAAGGTCCACACTTGAGCAGGAGGGTCATGATTAGCCTTCATTCTAAAAAAATGACATGATTATCAAGTTAATACTGGAGGATAATGGAATCAAGAAGCGAAAGTGGACAAAAATGCCAAAAAAAATTGTAGCCCTTGTAAAATATCAAATGGTCTACAATGCGATTTGATGTGTTGATGCCAAGAAATGAAAGAGATGGTGAATGCATTCTTCCAGATGTGGAATTTGGAACTGTGGAGGTAAAATAATGGTTCTTTCTTTTCTTGTTATTACTAATATTGGAACTCATTGATGTAGTTCACTCAGATGAGCTTAACTCGGACAAGTGGTTTCCAAGGAGAAGCTTGCATCAAATGCATGTGTTGCAAAGGAGGAACATGATTCTCAGTGAGAAGGCCATCAATAAGCCTTCGAAGCATTGAGGGATCGCTTTGGTACAACAATATGTTTAATCAACAAGCAGCCAACAATCGTTGGATTGGGTCAGTAGAAAAAGGAGAACATTGGTTGAAGTGGCAAGCCATTTGCAAGGAAATGCATGTCAATGAACCCAAGTGGTTGTCATGGAGATTTTTCAAGTATAATTAATTGATAGAACTTATGAAGGATAAGAGTATTCAACTCTCATCTAATAACCAACTTTTGTGGGTCCAAATTCATGTCAATGAACCCAAGTGGTTGTCATGGATATTTTTCAAGTATAATTAATTGATAGAACTTGTGAAGGAGAAGAGTATTCAACTCTCATCTAATAACCAACTTTTGTGGGTCCAAAAGGCTGTCAGTGGGAAGGAGTGATCAAAATCTTGATTAGGGGCAAAAATTTGCTCAAAAATCCCTAGAAATAATAAAAATCTCAACAACAACGTTCGCCTCAGTGATACAATCCAAATGCAACTTGTTTCACTCAAAACGAAGTTCGTATGAGAAAATTAGAGCATTCTGATTGTTTGGTCAAGCATGTGAATTTTGGTACACGTTGATTGGGATGTTGACTAGGCATTTGTACAACCCAGTTAGCAAAAAGAATATTCTAGGGAATATTATTAGAATATTCCCACAGGTGGCTCAATGGGATCTTAACATTTGGCGGCATGTGATTGGTCAATGGCGTTTTGGGAAGACCAATGAGAGGATGACACGTGGCAAGCCCAGAGGCCAACACGTGCCCTCTTAAGGGTCATTTAAAATTTTATGGGCGGGCCGGGGATTTGAACCTATGACATTGCCTACACAAGCCCAAAGTCTCCACTGCCATGCAACATGTTGGTTCTTAACAACCATAGAGCGCATTATGTATTTAAAATTAAATACATTGAAGTTTGGAGTTAACCACTAGCATTAATCGCTAACAGTTAACCTCCATGTGACCATTTTTTTAACTACCTGTAGATTGGCAAGTAGCATTAACCACTAGCATTAACTGCTAATGGTTAACCTTCGCATGTGACCACCACCACTAAATCGCCAAATTTTATGCTAACTGACAGATTAATGCGCTAAGCAGGATTAGTGCTAATTAATTCGTGTTTATCGGTTAATTAATTTTGGATTAGTTTGGCAGAGATTTTGGAGGGTCCGCTAAATCTGGAGCTAACTCCAAATTTGGCAGAGTTAACTGGAGTTTTTCCAGAGTTAGTGGAGATTTCCTAGGAAAAACTGAAGAAGCCATAACTTTGGCTAATTTCGACCAATTCTGGCTCAGAAAGAGTCATTCCTAGATTATTTAGATGCCATGAACATAATGGAACAAGTTGCAGAGGTAGAAAGACACTTATGTACGTGATTTTTCTACGTTGAATTTTAAGGAAGCCTAGGGCCACGAGGAGAGTAGCTTAAGCCTAGATTAGTTGAAGTCAAATTGCAGAGCTTGGAAAGTCATTTTTGGGGTTTTTGGGTCTTCTGAATCCAATGGAGTAGGTTACAAATCTATTAGAGCATTTCATGCTCATGTAATAAGAGAATTTACCATTAATAAAAAGAGGGCCTAGCCATTGAAGCAGGTCCAAGGAGATGTAGCCCAATTTGGGGTGAACTCCTTTATCAGATTTGTTGTTATGATTTTTTTTGCTTTACTTATCTGCAATTTACTTGTTGTATATGTGTTTTAAACAACTAATTAACCTCATCAATTTTTCATAAAATACACATAAGACTTGACACATAATTCCTCACATTTTAGTTAAAATGAGATGATCCTAAACATGCATTTTAAATACTTATGAGGGAGCTTGCATAGCATTAACAAGTTTGCCCAACATTTTAGATCACTACGTCCTGGCATCACACTTGTGGGTTTTTATGGATGACCCTCAATGATCACACCTAAAGCGATTTATTTTATTCCGTAAATATCAGATCAAATCATTCTAGCTAACCATGAACCAAACAATGGTTTCCAGTTGACCACTAACCTTTCCCAATCATGTCGTTTCTAGTTGACCACAACCTTTACATTACAAAATGGTCTTAACATCACCACAAACTACATGGGGGTACGTATTGCCTCATCAAGTTTACATTTGATTCAGGCACATACTATTCTAATACTCCATCCATGGAGATACCAGGGACACTCTTTCGACCAACACATCAAATCACCATATTGACTAACTTACATCCACACCACTCACAAACTTTTAACTTTGATTTTCTATCATGATTTATTTTTATCAATTGCCATTTTCGTTGCTACCATAAGACTTCCATGTGCACTATAACCAAGTTTTGATTGTCTTCACTTGAGCTTTATGCTTGACATTTCTTTTGTTTCCTTTTATACTTGCATAAAAATGATTATTTATGTCCATAAAAAGAAAGCAATCTCACTTTTTGGGCTAGAAACATCATCTAATGCTAAAGCTTCCTCTGCCGCTCCATCTGCATCTGTCTCTACCCACTTAGCCAGTCCTACTACTCCTCGTCGAGGCTCCGGTAGCAAGGTCTAATCAAAGAGGTTGGGTACCTCAAAGATCCTACCCTGATTTCAACCTTCTTGGGACTATCAGTTCAAATCACCCCACCTCCCACTTGGAGGTATGGATGCATGTGATCCCTTTGCCCACTTGGCTTGAAATTTCCCCCTGCTAGAGGTCTCTGCATGAGTGGATGCCTCCACTCGGTCTCCTCTTAGCTTCTCTAGTTGTGGCTGCTCCACAACTTCCTAAAGCTGCTTCACTAATTGTGGCTCCTCCACAATTGTTCGAGACTTCTTTTGGCACTGCATGTTGAGAGGTAGTGTACTCTCCCTCTCAACCACCAAGTCTCCAACACTTGCCTTGCTCCTCAAGGCTTTGTGTGCATCTTGAACCTCAAGAGCATACAGGTTCTTGACTCGTGAACCGATCTGCTTCACCTGTCTCGTGGTGATGTGTCTAAGGAAAACCTTTCCCTTACTGAAGACTACATCATAGCCTTTGTCTTCGAGCATCGCGATCGATACCAAGTTCTTCTTCTGTCCTGGCACACACTTCACATCTGTCAAGGTAATATGAGCTCCATGCTCTCTCTGAAAAGAAACCGTGCCCACACTTGAAACATTATACTTTTCATCATTACCCATCGCTATGAGTATCTGAAGGTCTTTCTCCTCCAAGGTACTGAACAAAATCTTATCGTTGGTCATGTGGAATGAGGCTCCACTATCAAGAAACAAACCACAACCCATCATCGATGAACCCATGCATGCAATGAGGGTAAAATCCAATTCAAACTGAGAAGCCAATGCCTCACCTTGAGATCCTTCCTTGGATCCCATCTTGGATTTCTTCAATGGACAATTTCTTGCATAATGGCCCACCTCATGACAATGAAAGCATCACACTTTTGATTTTTCAATCTTCTTCCCACCATGGGAAGAGCTCGATTTGGGATGAGAATCCTTCTCCTTCCCTTTCTTTGCCTTACTCACTAAGGCGCAATTTTCTTCATCCTCCTCAGATAAAGAACCATCTCTAGTGCTTCCCCTGATCTCCTCCTGCATCAGATCCAACCACAATCATTCCCAATCTGGCAGTTTCTCTCTTCCATTTAACGAGTCTTGGTAGCTATGCCAGATCTTAGGAAGACCGAGGAGAGGAAGACTCACCATGTCATCAGTGATTGTCATGATTCCTACACTTCCAAGCTCATCCCTATAGGTGGTGAGCTTGTTTACGTATGTAGAGATCGTGTCGCCCTTTTGACACTTGATTTTCTAAAGCTTGTCTTTCAGTGCCAACTTCCTCTAATCGTTGCTATTCTGATATAGATCCTTCAATGTTTTCCACATTGAAAAGGGTGTTTCCTTCCCATGGAGACTCGAGACAATGTGGTCTTGAACTCCCTCCATAAGAATCCTCCTTGCTCTAGCCACACATTTCTTCCATTCCACTAATTCTTGGGCATTAGCTGCTCCGAGCTTGGGGACTTCTTGATCAATGAAGTCCTTCAAACAATTGTCCTTTAATATCGCTTCCATGTGATCCTTCCAAGCTATATAATTCGAGCTTCCATCTAGGGCATACTTGAGTCTTAAACCGTTGAACGCCATTGGTGAAATTTGAGATGTGATAAGAATTTGATTTCTATAATCAGGAACTTAAAACTTCGAACTTCTCCCTTCTTTATATACTATTCTCTGCTTTAATCACCTTTGCTCTGATACCATGTATAATTTCCCATTGTAGATCACCAGATAATGCAATATACTAAAGCAAAACACTTGATCTACTTCTACAAACAAACTTGTGGAAGCTTAATCGATTTTGAGCAAGATCAAATAGAACGCATATAACAGAGGATGAGAAATCAATCACACATGAACACAAAAGAATATTCTGGGGAAAGCCTCAACTAAAAACCTCGTTATTTGTATTATCATACAAGTGGAAATATCATAGGATTACACAAAGCTTTAGCTCACAAGCTATCCAACTCTTAGTACAATCCCTCACTGCTGCTCATAGATAGAATAGACAACACCTGTGCCTTCCTTTAGTCCTCCAAGCCTCCTATTTCCTTGCACAATTTCTCCTGGGTCCTTCAGCTGCAACTTGTGTGATTCTCACCTCACACACAACACTGACCTCTGAAATAACTGTGCAATCTTGAAGAAGATGATTCCTTCTGCATGGATGAGTTTCTTTTATAGGAAAATTCCTCTAACTGATAGTACAATGTCCCTTCCTTTAATCTCAACTTGGTCTTTCTCTGAACTGACGTGCATGGGTTATTTATGAGAGAATATTCAGTTATCTGGAGAACAGTGGTTGCATGCATACATGCATTAACTTACTGAACTCACAATTAGTTCCTCAAACTGTTTGGAACTAATTTAAATGGACTTAACTCAGTTAGCTGAGCTAACAAATTACAACTCAAATACAACTCATCCTTATGTCCTTAATTAAGGGATAACTTCCTCAATCAAAGGGATAACTATTGCATGTCTTCACATAGACTTCATGTTTGATTTTCTCCAACTAATTAACTCAAAATGAATGAATTAATTATTTTTCAAACAGCTACTAAGACCAAATTCGAATTTTAATTCTCACTTTTAATTCAGGGACTAATTAAAATTGG
This sequence comes from Pinus taeda, assembly GCA_000404065.3. Taxonomy (NCBI): domain Eukaryota; kingdom Viridiplantae; phylum Streptophyta; class Pinopsida; order Pinales; family Pinaceae; genus Pinus; species Pinus taeda. Next base: position 116,481 of record APFE031123611.1, on the reverse strand, counting down.
AATCTATCCCGAAATGTTATTTATATCAATGCTATTTTTAACATTTCTTCTTTTTGCTATTTCCAATAGAATTGGAGTATATCCTGAAATGCTATTTATAGCAATGCTATTTTTAGAATTTCTATTTTTAACATTTCTTGTTCCCATTTTCAACACATGACTTAATAGGGCTTTCCAAATATCTAGGGGAAACAAATTACACTACTTGGCCCATAAATTTGGGTGTCGGTTACAAAAAATTATGGACCCATTAAATTTTTTTCATCTCAAATATAACAAGTTCCCATCACTACTTTGTAGCAATTCATATGCCCAAACATATAAGCTCATCTCATCTCCGCACATCACTTCTCAATTCTCCTTTATCTCTTTACTCAAACTTGATTCACTTGTCTTTTCATTTACGAAATGGCTTTTGGTATTACCAAAACCATTACAATAGAAAAAACAGACATGACTTAATTAAATGACTCAATAAAAATGACAGCATACTTTTGGATGACCAATGAACTCACAAAGTTTGTATAGGAGATATTTTTGTACATTGGAAAACTTAACCTTGTAGAATGCTTTCAACATTAAAGTAATTTTATTACATTCACTCACTTCTATCCAATTATAATGTATCTATATGTGAGGCTTTGATATGTCTCTCTTCCAACACTTAAATTGACATGTCCTTTTCTGCTATCACGATTGCAATATTATTCCTTCTTTTGCACTTTATTTCTTGCATTACTACTTGTAGATGACTTAGTTGTTATCAATGTTTTTGCTTTCATGAACTTGATAGCTTCCTCATTTCTTTGACCTTGCTAATTAGTTCCTTCATTTCCTTACAAGTATGTATATGGATTTGTGGATACCTTGACCATTTTTGCCTAAATCTTTCCCATCAAAACCCATTTTATTCAAAATTTTGGAACCAATTCCTTTCTTGTTATTTTAAAAACACGTTAATTTTTCATCTTTATTAAGATATTCATCTTTACAAACATCACTAATATCATCACTATGAGCCTCATAACACAAGAGAGATACATCAACATGATTATCATCAATCAAATGACAAGTATCATCAGAACCATCAATATTTTTAATAAGGTCACTTATATCACAAAGTTCATCACGCTTCTCTTGGTTTGATTGTTTTACTTCTTTTTCTAGTGCTAACAACACACTTTCCTTTTCCAACAACTCTCGTTGCAATGATTCTAGCAATTTTTCCTCTTGATCTTGAATTTTGAAATACTCACTTAACCATTGATCCAGTGATACCAACCTTTTCTCCAATATGCTGCTGCATTGTGTAGTGAGACTAACAAAGTCATGACAAAGTTTATTATATAGTGGTCTTTGTTTTACAACTTTTCCAATTATGGAATCATTTTGTTTCTGTAACCTTTCTATTTTTTACAAAGCATCATCAAGTTTTTGTTATAGTATTTCAATTTCATGATTGGAATTTTGAAGTCTTTTTCCTTCTTCTCCCATATTATGATGCATCTTTCTAATATTTAGCTTCTACATCTAATCACATTATAATCCACACAGATCTCTACATTTCTCCTAAGACTGCTTTTCCTATAGATCAGACTATTCCACTTCCTTGGTCTCTCTCTTAGATAGCTACTCTCTTGGAACATGTATGCTCATGCTCCATTGGATAGATCAACATTTTGCTATATCTTGAAAAGAGGAAGAGAACTATATTTCCTTGGTGATACCAAAATAACAAAATTTCAAGCTCAAGAATGAAGATCTTAGATAGAGAAATCCCTACAGTACACCTTTCACTTAATTAATTGAATGATTTATAGAACTAATCCAAGCTTAGCAAATTCTAACTCTCTCCAACTCAAGGCATCATATGGATGACTCTAAATTTCCTGGACATTCATTTATCAAAAATCTCTATATGGTGAGAAATAGAAAACAAATAAAACAATATTTGAAAAAAATTGTTTCTACCATTATTACAACTGAATTATGATTTCCAATTCCTTTCCCTCTTTTATCCGTTTATGTAGCCTCACAAACTTCCTTCTCAATTTAGACCAAGTTTCCATTAAACTTCTCCACATTTACCAACTAATATGAACTTGTATTCAATCCATTTTCTAATAGGAACATTCAATTCTATTATCCATACGTGTCCTTTAGACCAATCAAGATAAACAATTGCCTTTGGGTTCCACGATCTAAATTGTGGCGCATTTCTATCAACATAAAATTGTTGGCCAAATTTGCATTTTTTTGGGGAAAAAAATTATTATAACTATAGGACGTTGATCTATATGTTGTTGGGCAAATTTATATTTTTTTTGGGAAAAAAATTATTATAATTATAGGACGTTGATCTATATGTAAACTCACTGGATCACCTTATATCATTTCACGTCCATCTTATCTTATGAGCTTGTTTTGTCTCGATCCAAAACCTTAATTCTTGAATAGGACCATCTACGCTCAACCACACATAGTGGTAGATATCTTGAATCTTTGACAAAATTAACAAAAATCCTCTTACTTTGTAATCAGATCCAATAACAAGGTTGGTGCCAATTTGAGAACACGCCAGCAATCAACTTTATATTGTAGAGTTAGCAATCTATTGCACCAAACCAAACTCTCTTGGAGAAATATTTATTAGATCTTATCCATCTCTAAACACACAATAGGGTACCATATTTATAGTAATAAGGTAAATTACTACAAACTTGAATAATGATAACTCCTATGTTGATACAACTTAGAGTTATTGTAAACAACACTCTAAAAAAAATGCAATATAACTCTAATACATAGGAATAATATATTTTTTCTATTACCTTTAATGAAAAAATCATTTTACTAGTGCCTTAATGTAAATGCAATAATAAGCATTTCCAATCTTCGAGAGGTCTAGCAGCTTAGTAAATTCCATTCGAGACTATCTAGGTCTAGACTACTAGAGAAAATTAAGCATTGTGCTATTTCCTTCGAAATTCCAAGCATTGTGCTATTTCCTTCGAAATTCCATTGGAGACCATCTAGGTCTAGACTACTAGAGAAAATTAAGCATTGTCCTATTTCCTTCGATATATTAAAGCAGGGAGTTATGTAAGTTTAATAAAATTACATGTTCTGGACTATATCTCTAGGCTTAGTATTTAAGGTAATTAGCATTTTCGATGAGACTTCATAATCAAGACCATTAAGATTTTTATTTGGATTAAGTTGACAGGTCACATATAAGCAAATAAGTTAAAGGTGGTAGACATCAACAACTCAAAACAATATACAGAGAAAATAGCTATTTCTCCTGTTAATTAAACTACTAACTACTCAATATTAATTGATATACACATTCATACACTTCGAGTACAAAATTATGACACGGACTAATTAATACAAACCTTGAACTTATAATAATTGCGAACACTGTTTACACCAGAGAACTAACCTATTCAAGACAAATAGCTACATTGTCGGTCGCCACAGACGAGCACGACATCGTTTATCGAAAAACGAGACAGCCACAAATCTGACCAGTAGCAGAATTTAAGACTTTCAGACACTTTGATAAGAGATCTATAGACATGTATTCATTCTATTAATTCGCCTGGCACTCAACGTCACCTTCAAACCGCCTTTCATGTAAAGAGTCACCCCAAGCTTAGATTTCACACGTTTAATACTATCAACACTTCTAACCTTAAAACGACACAGCATGGATGCCGCTACGTATTTCATTTGCAGGTAGGAGAATTCTTTTCCCATGCACATCCGAGGACCTCCATTAAAGACAGCGAACTTAGGAGCAGGGTGGCTCAGAAAAACACCTTTATCGAGCCACCTCTCTGGTTTGAATTCCATACAGTCTTTGCCCCAAATGCTTTCCATCCGTCCCATGGCGTAAATGATGTAATATATGACAGTCCCTTTCTTAATTGCCGTGCCGTCTGGCAACACCACGTCCTCCGAGACTTGTTTTCGCTCGATGGGCAGGGGAGGGTAAAGCCTTATCGTCTCCGAAAGACATGCGTGCATATAATGCATTTGCTTCAGTTCCTCTTTGCTGAAACGAATTGGATCGTTATCGTCCTTTTTTGGGTTCGATCTCGCGTCCAGAATGCTGTGAATTTCTTCCACGATCTTGTCTTCGATTTTGGGGTGTTGGAGGAGCAGCCAGAAGAACCAGGAGAGTGCTACAGACGTTGTGTCACGACCTGCAAAGATAAAATTTACGCAAACGTCTCGCAGGAATTTTTCAGAATACAAGAACCCATGCTCGTCTCGGGATTTCATGAACACAGACAGCAAGTCCTCCGGCAACTTGTAATCGGCTCCAGCGCTTATAAACTCTTTCCTTCGGGAAGAAATGATCTCCATCACAAACTCGTCAATAATCTTTAAAGACCCTTGCAGTTCCATGTCGATCCCCATTCCTAAACGTTTCATGAATCTTCGCACAAACTTTGGCGTCACAAATCGAAGTGCAGTTGACTCCGCCGCTACCTCTATCGCCTTGGCAAAGGGAACGTTAGGAAGCCCGGGATTCAAACAACCGGGCTCCACGCCAAATGTTCTATTACAGATATTATCAAAAGTAAAGCGCATGAAAAGCTCCTGAAGATCAATGACAACACACCTGGAACAGGCATCGTCCAGTATCGGCATCAACCGCCCGGGCACAGACTGTTGCAGGGACTCGATCACGTGACCAAGACTGGCTGAAGAATTGAATTCCGACACGGCCATCTTCCTCTGCAACGCCCATGTGTGCCCGTCGGCGTTTAAAATCCCGTCCCCCAGAAAATCTCTGAACGCCCTAGTGAATGTTGGACCCTTGGGAAAACTGGAGAACTTCGTTTTCTGTATGTATTCCACGTTTGCAGGGTCGCTGGTGATGACCGCAGAACATTTAGTGGATGGCCCTCGGAACACGAAGGTGCCCCCACATTTGTTCAGAGTTTGTGACAACCAATCATAGGTATCGTTGAGAACGAGATGCAGAAACAAGGATGGCAGCATTCCCACAACAGGCCATTGTATGGGAACTTTCCTAATGTTCATGGAGACGAAAATTACACAGCAAATACATACTGCTAAGCCCAAGACGGCGGCAGAGTTACTAGACACTAACTGTATCATTCTTCTTCTTTGCCCTAGAAACTTCGATGGCATTATACAACATGTGAAGTAGCAAGTGAAAGGGAGGGGCGGGTATTTAACCTAAAAAAGGTGGGCTTGGCATTTAATTTCTCTGATTGCATGTAGCATCTAATACAGTTAGAGAGCAGATCTCGTTTTATACACCCATGTGAGGAGATTATGGCTTCACATGACTTCACTTTTTTCGGTCGCCCGCTGTTCGATTGCGCTTTGGACGGTTGAGTTCTGATTGGTGATGTTTATTACATGGCGCTACAAACTTAAATGGCCATAAGTGGCGATGGCTGTTTGATTTCGATATAAACGATTCCGCGCTCTCAAATATTTGTGTGACTGAGATCCCATTAATTCAGACAACGACGGAATGCCGTAGTCTATAAGGCGACTTTTTGAAAGCCTTTCCGGCAGATTTTTCCGGTCAAAATCCGGCAGCAATTTATTGGAATCCCAAGTTTGATAGCTAGTTTCTGCACAATCAATGGCTCCCAGGGTTTTGAGGGTGCTGAATCCAAATATGCAGTTAAAAAACCATTTTAACTGTTAAAAATCAAGATTTAACCTCATTTCTTCCACCGGATTCCGTCACCGGAATCTCCAAAAATTCGCATTATAAACAACTCTTATGGGCCGCAACCTTAGGCCCAAAACCCGCGAGACACGAAAAACCGAGAATTACAAGTTTTGTCAGAGCAACATCGTCTCTCTAACTGAAGTTTAAATGGACAGCCCGGAAACATTGAAATCATTCAATGGCATGACAGAAAACAAGAGTGGAACCATGGTGTGGATGAGAAAATTTAAAAAACGTAGGAATGCCCACTGCAACGAGAATTGGAAAAGTCAAAATCATTAAATGTGATGGCAGAAAAAGTTATTGAAGACCCAAGATAAGGCAGCTGGATCAAGTCTAAGACCGTTGAACTGTCAAATAAATAAAAAATGGAAAAGTAAGTTGGAATATTCTAAAAGGAATTGAGAATAATATGAATAAGAAAGTAGATGTTCATAATTATATTATTACATTAATAAATAAATATTTGATATATAAGGTTAGATGGATATATTATTTATATTAATCATGATAATGAGATTGTCTTTTGGATTAGTCACATTGTTAAGATGTGTTAAGGTTTTGAACCATTTAATGTGGTTTCTTTAAAAGATGGTTTCTTATTAGAGAAATCACATTACTTCTAAAGATGAGGAACCATGGTTTCTCTAAAAGATGGTTCCTCATTAGAGGAACCACATTAGATAGTTCAAAATATAGGGAACTTTTAAATGTGGTTCCTCATTTAGAGGTTCCACATTAGATGGTTTAAATTTCAACCATATCTTAATAATGTGACTAATCCGAAAGACAATCATATTAATAATTATTAGATATGTATATACTAATTTGAATATTAGTATATAACTATAACACATATTTTAGTATTATTATATTATAAGTATAATATATTATAAACCAAATTAATCCATGCCCCGAGAGTATCAAGGAGAATTAAACTCGTGGCTTCCCAATGGCAAGGTGATTTAGCAACGAGACCTGGGACCAAATGAGCTATGGGCTCTATAATATATTATAATATTAATATTAATTAATATATATTATAATAATTATAATATTAGTATTGGGTATTAGTATAGAGTTTTAATATTAGCATGTTAATATAATTAAAGATAAGTATTCAATTAAGTGAGCAAGTTTCAATTAACATTGAAACGAATCAACTAAGTGAAGACGGTTGAACTCTGAAACTAAAGAAAAAGAATGAAAAAATTGTAATATTAAAAAGCAATTGAGTACAATGAAAGTATATGTTCTTAATTATTAGCTTCAATTAATTTTTTAACTATTAAGTCCATTCAAATTGTAATGTAAAGTCACTATGTAAAATCGGGATTAGGTTCTACTAATAAGTTCGTTGAATGTTATTTCTTGGGGTGGATTTGCTTCAATATTTCCTTGGAAAAATAAATTATAATAATTAATATAGTATAATTATATTGATATAAATTAATATATGAATATAATAATTAGGTTTTGATATTATTATATTATATTTATACTCATAATAATTAATATAATTATAATTATAATATTTATAATATTAGTATTTTGATATAATTAAGGATAAGTTAGGTAATCAACTAAGTGAGTAAGTTTCAACCAATATTGAAACATGCCAACACTAATAGAAAACATTTAAATTGTGAAATCAAAGAAAAAAATAAATATATTGCAATATTCGAAAATAATATAAATAATATGAATAAAAAAATACATGTTCTTAATTATTAACTTCATTTAAGTCTTAATTATTAGGTCCAATCAAATTAGATAATGTGAAAATCACTATTTATATAAAAATAATTTACAATAAAATTAAAAACCTTATAGTTGTTTCACCATAAGTAAAGGAAATCCAACACCACATATATACTAAATAAAATTAAAAACCTTATAGTTGTTTCACCATAAGTAAAGGAAATCCAACACCACATATATACCAAATGAGTGTCCAAAAAGTGGGTTTCTCCTCACTGAGATTTCATAGAATAATCTTATAAAGTACATAAGCTAAAAGAAAAAGGAAAAGAGCTCGTTTTCTATCACACTTATCTTCTTTATAAAAGAGAAAAAGAGGGGAATTCATCATTTTAGTCTCTCTTGTTGGTTATATTTTTCACATTTTGGGTCATTAGGTTTCCTCATTTAGTTGTCTTTTTTCTATCACTAAGGGGTTTGATTCATTTCTTGGTTTTAATTTATTTGATAGTTTGAATCCTTTCTTGGATATTTTGTTTTGTGGCTTCATTATCCTTCTTTGTCACCTAAAGGTTTCAATTCCATTTTTTAGTTTCAATTTTATTTTTACCATTCAAGTCCCTTTCTTGGTTGTTTGATTCCCTCTCTTGCATTATTGTGGCCACATAAAAGTATTGATAGGTCAGTTGTTATATACCTAGGGGGGATAATATGGGGTACAAAGGGAGGTACCCAAGCGAATAATGTAATAATGGGATGTATCATAATAATAAATAAGGTGGTTAACCCGTATCATGTAAGGGACCACAAGTAGTTAGTAATAATGTAATGGGCCCATGGTATTAGATAGATGGTATTGAGGGAACCATGGTAATGACCCTCAATACCATCTATCTAATACCATGGGCCCATTACATTATTACTAACTACTTGTGGTCCCTTACATGATACGGGTTAACCACTTTATTTATTACTATGGCCCATCCCATTATTACATTATTCCCTTGGGTAGCTCCCTTTGTACCCCATATTATCCCCCCTAGGTACATAACATCAATGATTCAGGAACATGGCACACAAGGTTAGTATTAATGAATCGATTAATCCATGATCAAACTAACTCCCATTCTACAAATGAAATTGCAACTGGATTTTCAGGTTGGAGGCCCCCAATTTGGAAATCTAATTCAATCACTAAATCGACATTATATCAGACAAATTAATTAGTCCATGATCAAAATAACTCCCTTTCTACAAATGAAATTCCAACTATCCTTTTAGGATGGAGGTCCCCGATTTGGAAATCAAATTCAGACACCAAATTGACATTACAAGGCTTTGGAACAAACCTAAATATTAATGGAAAGTTCCATACAAATCATGGGGAAAATGTATATTTAGAGAAGGAAGCTTGATATGGAAAATGGGGGAATGAAAGAATATTTAGAGGAAGAGGCATAACTTGGAAATTAGGGGCATGAAATCATATTCAAAGAAGAAGGTTTGTTTTGGAAATTAGGGGGATGAAAACATATTCAAAGAAGCATGACTAATTTGGGAAATTTTGGGGGGGATGGATTTTTAAAGGAAAGGAAAAGAAAACATCAGTTTAAGGATTAATATTGATCTAAAAATATAGAGAGAAGGTCAAAATGAGAGAAGGAAAGAGAAAATGTGCAGTATCAAGTTTGAAAGAAGATCTCAAGAATCACAAGGAAATATTTTGAAGGAAAGCTTAAAGTCAAGATAACTCAACGTTTAGAAGAAAAAATAAAAATAAAATGCTCAAGCCCAAACTAAAAAGAAAATTTAAGCACTAAAAATGAATAAGTTAGGGTCTTGATTTAGAAATTCAAGAAGAGATCAATTTGAGGATTTGGTCTAGCTTAAAAATCAAGGCCAAAAGAATCGAACAAGAAAAAAGACTTAATTTAGGGAAAAAACAAGATTAGATGACACTAAAATTCAATTGAGAAATAAATCTCAAAGGAAGGAAGCAAGAAAAATTAGGTCAAAATCACCCACGGGGCATAGAATAGTTGGTGAATGGGTGCATTGTTAAGGAAATCCTTATAGAATAGTCACTAGATCGAAACCTTGTGGGTGTCCCACTTTCCTAACCCTCAAATAGAGTTTATATTGGTAGCATTGGGAATCAAACCCTTTTCATGTTAGTACAAGACTTGCCTAGTTGACGATCCGTCTAGTCACCAAAAAATAAAAATGAAAAAATGAAAAAATCAAAATCAAGTAAGTAAAAAACGAAGGCTTATGTAACTTAAATGTCTACAAGAATGATCAATGTGCAAGGAAATGAGGAAACATGGTCAACAAAAATCTTAAGGAAGAAAGGATATTCAAAAAACAATGAGGAGAAGGGGCCCCAACTTATGCTCAAAACTTGGGGACCTATTAAGGGATTAATAAATGGTGATATACTAGGTGAACAAATGAATCTCTAGATGACTATATTAACAAGAAGGAAAAAAATTAGAAAGTATCATACATCAGAATTTAGACAGCTGAATTATTTATGTCCTTCCTTCACACATAAACCAAGACTATCAAGTTATACAACATTAGTGATTAAGTTACATTTTGTGAAGATATAAAGTATGGAATAAATATGGAATTGATTCATTTTGAAGCTTCATATAATGTTTCAATTAGAAACCATAAGCATAAGTTTGTGCTTAAATGAGGTTGAATATTTTGAGCTGACAGGTTGTTCCAAATTTTGGATGATATTAACCCTTGTACTTTTTCTATGATTTCTTCACTGTATTCCATACTTGAAAATGGATTTGCCTAATATTTTCAACTAATTTCTCTTCTTTCGATGTTTATTCAATGAAATCATTTGTCACTCCTCTTGGTTGTCCATAAACAACATCTATGGGAGAATGTGGTAAATATTCAAACCAAATTTTAGAAGGGGAGTTATTAGTCTAAATATGGATCTTTCTAGTATATGAGTACTAAATCTAAATTATATTTCATCTGATTGTTAGGTTGCTTAGTTGTTCTTGAAATATCAATTGATCTCTATACATTAAATCATCAACCCGAAGCTTCATCTATTTATTCAAGGTTGTCTACACAGTATGTGCAAGTGATAATCTTAATATTGTCTAATCCTAATGACAGGTAAATGCATGTGAATACAAGGAACAACTAGGATCTACCAAAGAGAACAATTCACTTAGAACTTCTAGGTGTCAAGCATAAACAATTAAAACTACTAAAGGAATCAAAGCATTAAATCTTTTACCAGAAACAATGAAGTAAGCATTAAATCTTCTACCAATAATATTGAAATAACCTTTCTAACACAAAGCTGCCTCCTAGGAAACTACATCTATAAGGAAGGAACAACACTTTGAATAGAAATGAATCTGCTGAAAGACATATCGAATATTCAAATTCTTCATTAATTGCAAGAAATAATAGAACAAATAGCTCTTGAAGAACCAACTATAATAAATCTAATTCTATGATATTTCACTTGGATTGTTGCAGAAACCAATACTTTAATGAAAAATCTAATAACCAACGACTAGATCTATAAAGCAATTGAATGATTGTAAAACAAGAACTAAAAGCTAAACGTAAATTTAATAACACAAGAAAGGATAGTAGTCGTTCTAGGACTTGGCCCAAGATCTCTAGAATTCAACTGCCTCATAGCAAATTCAATCAATAAGTTAAGGTTGAACTGCAAAAGTCTCCATTAAATTAATATGAACAAATTACAAAATATGCATGTAAAAATGTATACCATAGAATAAAACGACAGTAATTCCCTACTAAACTACCAAGGCTAAAATTTCCAATTCCTTGTTTTTATATTAAAATCAAGTCAATTTTCAAAATAAAGAAGCAATATTGAGAATTTGAAGATTCTCAGGATGCTTAATTCAAATTATGAAATCTCCAACGTTTGCCCAGAATAATAGGCCAAGATATTTTCTTCAACTAATCTTTCCATGATAGAAGTCAGTCTCGTTCAATTAAGTTATAACAAACCCACACAACTCCAAATAACTTGTTCTTCTTCGACTATTTTAGGGAATAACATCCAATATCGAATATCCTTTTCAACTATTAGTTCAAATCTTAAGCATATTGTGGCTTTCAGTAATTTAAATTAACTCTTTAAAGAATAAAATGATGAAAATCTTATCGACTTCTTCTTAGAATCCATATCACACGAATTACCATATTCTATACATAAAGAGGTTAGAAAACTAATAAAAAGATAAGGAAATATGGTAAGAGAATGTATCAATTTTGAAGCCCAACATCAACCCCCAGCTAACCTATTTGCATGACCTCATGCAAACAAGTGATTGAAATGAAGGGAATTTAAATAATAGGCTGGATACGGGTTTTCTCCATAGTGTCAGAATCCATTTCTACTCCAGATTTCTTGGAAAGTGACATACTTACGTGATTTAGTCAAATCATACTCAGACTTATAATCATCTTGAGGATACTATATATAGGACACCTGTACCTGCACCCTATCTAGGTAGGGCCTTTTTCCAATACCAGACAAACAAAATCCCGTGCCCTACTCATTGCAGCCTGGAAATTCTGATAGTTAAAACGTTCTTTGTTTTAATTTCTCCAGATGATGTCTGACATCTTTGTTTGGCTCCTTGAAGAGCCTCAGCCTTGATATCTAATAGATATTCTAGTCCTAACTACAAGGCATCATTGTGAATAGTTTTCAAAGCATCGACAACACCATATTGTTCCATGAATATCTTATGGTGGATAAGTGTACACAAAGGGCTTCATGGATCTCCTCTAACCCAGATGTCGTGACAAAGATCTCTTCTTTGAAATACATTATAGGATTTTTCCCATCTTATCTGATTTCTAAAAAATGATATAAAGGCTTGGAACTCTACATCCCCTATAAAAAGGGCAGGATCCTCATCTCTCTTCTCTTCTAAGAAGAAGTTGCATGTGTAAAGTTCACATAAAAAGTATTTTGTATTATCATCTTGCTTATGGAAAGAATTAACAAACTCTGAAACATTGTTGGATTTGCAAGGTTTCCCAGATCGAACGACCTTAACCTTAAGTAATAAATACCACTCTAGCAGAAATAAGGCATAGTTTTCTGCTGGAGACCTACATGATAGAGCCTCTGAGTAAATAGAGAAAATTTCTTTCATTTTTTCGTTATTTTTCAAGCTCAGTCTTCTAAGACTGAATATTTTTCTTGGCTACTCTTAGCTTGACATATGTTTCATCCTCCGTAGCTGATAATGCCTTAAACCTTTGAAGCAACTCATGATGTTCCTTTTGAGGCACTATCTCTTTTTGATATCTCATTATAGTCTCTTCTTGTTCCTCCATATTTTTATTCAGAACCCAAATAATATATTCCACAATCAAAGGAGTGTATGGAGGCACATGCTCTATTTGTACTTCTCTTGTAATATAAATTAGTAAATTTGTCTGAGTTCCAGCTTCAGTAGTTAAAACACCAATATTTGGCATCTATGACTCGGTCTAAGTACCCATAGTAAAGGTAACAACAAAATCTCCAATTTCAGTTTGGGTTTCATTCTCCCGAACTTCCTTGTTTTTATCATTTCTCTTCTCATAATGCCTTTAGGCCTTAATATTTTGCAACCACTTCTTAAATTTTCATACCTTTCTTTGTAACTTCCTATTTTCTTCCTTCAATGAATCCATTTCCTCACTATCCTCACTTTTCCTTTTATTGCTCAGTCCTTTGTTAACCTTCTGTGTGAAATTCCTATCTAGGATGACTGAAGAAGAGGGAAAAATGACTATGGTCATTGGGTTCCAATCATCAATTCCTTGGTAGGCTCAAATGTGGAATCATTTATAGATTCAACAAGGTCTCTGTCATCCTGGGGTCCCATTGGAGAGTCAATGTTGACTTCTGGAACCATGTTTTTCGGAGGATATTGTAAGGCTAGTTCTTCAGGTTCCAGGACGATTGCAACATAATCAACAGAGTATTCTCGAATAAACACATTCTTAGGTTCTCCTAAGGGTTATAAAATGACAGTAGGTGTGGAATTGGGAGGAGAGGTTGGATATATAGGCGATGCCCTTTTATCAAGAGGATTTATTGAGCAACCTGCAACTTCTTCGAAGTCCATAGGATTAAGAAAATTTTCCAATTCTTCTAAAACTTGAGCTGCCTCCATTTCCTTCTCTTGAGGAGGATCCTCCTGATGGGTTTCCCATATATTTAGAAAAATTTTAGGTCTAGTTCACTCCAACGGTTGTTCTGGAGAGTCTATAGAATTTTGAGACTTAGCCAACCTAGTTTATCTTCTTCTCTTCCTAGGTAAGCAGACTAAGAGGAACCCATCCTTTTTTCTACCCTTGTTAATTGTTGGAGGGCTAGAGTTTGTGCTTTTTCCTGTAAGGTCCCTTCTATCGTAACATTCTCATTTTGATTTGCTTCTTTATTTTCTTATGGTTTCTTATCATCAGAATAAATTTTTCCAGGCACTTCAATGAGTGCTCACTTTCTAGTGGAGCCTCAAGGTTTCCCAAGAACTCTTCCTAGTTCAATTTTTCTTGGTTCAAACTTCTAACAATTATCAATTTTATGAGCCCATGGTGGCTCAACACTGAGGCTTGATCCTTTGATCTCTTGAGTCTCACAATAGACTCATGAAATAACAAATTTAAAAAATGAGGTAGGTTCAGGATTACGTTCCATCTCAATGCCACCATTAGCTTTAGATGTCATCCCCTTAGCACATCATATTGACCATCACATGTAATGTACCTTTGGAAAACATTGACCAGGTCTTTCCACAACTCTGGAAATGAGGCAAGATTGTACCATTTTCCTTTTCTCACCAATTCTTCTCCAGGGTTCACAAACAAGGATGTTGAACTTTGTAGCAAAGTATGCATCTCAAACCCTTTCTCTCCTTCTATGGGTAGGCTTGTTTCTTCCTTGAAAACTTTTTCATTGATCTATATTTGTTTCCCTTTACCATTAACATTCCATTGTTTAAATTATTCATAAATTCCAAAGTGACTTCGCTGTCAAAGCCTTACGGTCGTAGGAAGTACTCTAACCACCATACCTGGTCTAGAATACTACGTGCTTTCTCAGATACTCGTAGCTGTGTAGGTTTACTATGCACCAAGTGGCCACCCATTTCGGATGTTCTGGAGGGAGAAGCTTTGGACTAGAAACAACAAGGTTTAGTAGATACATGAACATAAACGTTGCATATAGTAGTAAATTCAAAAAGACATAGCATGCAATGATGTTAAAGAGTTTGTAAGAGTCCAGTTATGTGTTTAAGTTTTCATCCCCCCAATGAAATTAGAGGTCATCCATGACCATTCATTATTGATTTGATTTGGAAAGACAGTTCACTTGACTAATCAGATATGAATACATTAATTAGGCATAATGGAGCAACCGTTAGAAAAAATAGAAATAACAGTGAGGCATGTGACCTAATTATTGGATGCATTGATCATGAAACATGCTGACAACACTAGACATTTTCGCCACCTAGAGAAATAAAGTTGGATAAAAGCATGTGGAGATATCCTGAACCCCGAACATGGATAAGATAAATTTCGCCTAAAGATTGCCTTTAGAGAGAAAAATAGGGAAGAAATCTAAAACATACTTAATAATTCTACAAGAGATTACATCCCTAATACGTAAAATTTAAACTAATCATTCATACATATTCATCATCACCACCTTTGAAGGAAAAAATTTAATAAGTTCCCATAGTAATTCAATGATTTTCCTTTATTATTACTAAGGGAGAGAGAAATCGTTGATTTTAGATGGTAATTTCAAATGTACTTCAATACCACAGTCATGTCCTCTGCTACCAACATGCATCTATATCCCTGATAGGGTTTCCTTTTAACCCGTTGATATGCCAGTATCCCATTCTACTAAAAATGATTTATAAATTTTTTATTATTTTTCGATTATCAACAAAAGGCCATTATTTGAGCATGGTGACTAGTTGATAACAATTCCATTCACCTGAGGTAATGAGATGAACAAGTCGGCTTGTGATGAGACCTTGTGTCCTTCAACCTAATGGTCGGAGGCCATTACCCTGGCTTGGTAACCAGAGTGGTAATGTTGCCACATTAAGTCTTATGAGAAACGTCGGTCGATTCAGGATGAGACCTCCTATCCTTTGTATAATTCTCTTCTTCTATTTTTATTTATCATTATTTTTTCTTGTTTTGTTTTGTTATGACAAAATATTAGCGAATGGGGTGGCTCATCAACTCCTTAATATTTAGGGGTGGTGTAAAAGTATTGCAATAATGACCTTTTTAACTTGCTATTTTTCTTCCCAAAATTTATTTTTCAAGGAGATTGAAGAATTATAGGAAACTAAAGGGAAAGAAAACTCTTCTGGTGGTTATGGAAGAAATGCATTATAAATATCTTTATGAATTTACAATATCAGGGTTGTTTAAAGTTTTACAAGTTTTTAGGGGTCTACTTAAAGATTTCTTATAAAACATTCTCTTATGGCAATCATTCAGGGAACTTATTACTTTATCATGATATCAAAGGAAAGATTCAAAATCATACTAAAAAGAATAATTGTTTCTAGAAATACAACTATGGCTAGAAAAAAACAATGATGAGTAAGGGAACAACAACTGTAACTAAGGAAAAAACAACCAAAACTAAGGGAACAACAACAATGGCTAAGGGAATAACAACCACGACCAAGGGAAAAGTAGCTGTGACTAAGGAAACAACAACTGCGACCAAGGGAACAAAAGTTGTGACTAAGGGAACAACAACCATGGCGAAGGGAACAACAATTGTGACTAAGGGAACAACAATTGTTGTTAAGGGAACAACAAGTGTTATTAAGGGAGGAACAACTACAACCAAGGGAACAACAACTATGACTAAGGGAACAACAACTGTTGCTAAGGGAACAAAAATTGTTATTAAGGGAGTAATAACTGTGACCAAGGGGACAACAACTGTGACTAATGGAACAAAAACTATTGCTAAGGGAACAACAACTCTTATTATGGAAACAACAACTCCCCCCTGTCTTTTTTTAAGCTATGGTCAAAAAAGGTTTTCACAAAATGTATATATGTTAGGTATAGAATGAAAGAGAATTCAAAAAATGCTTCAGCTGGTTGTGGCCACGGTAGAACCTCCCTGTTCATCTATAACCTACAAATTAAAATAATTTCTTACCTCATGAAGAAAAGACTCTCGCGTAAGTGGATGGTGATATAGATGTAGTGGATGTCCATTGGCAAGGAAAGAGATGCTAGAACTATCAATCATAGTAAGGCTCACTATACTATTGTCATAAACTTTGGTGACCTCATATGGTCCTAGCCATTTAGTTTGGAGCCTCCCTAGGAAATCTTGAAATATGGAATCATATAATAATGCCCAATCACCTTTTTAAAACCTCTTTTTTTTATGATACGATCATGCCATTTGGCCCTTTGTTGCTGAATAACAGCTGCGCATTGCATGGCCAAAAGGAGCATTTAGTTCAGTTCATTAAGTTGTTGCAGGCATTGTTTCTGTGCTTCCCTTATAGTTTTGAGAGTCTTAATTTCAAATTCTATCGAAAAAATGGGCTCCTTACAAAAAATAAGCTGGCATGGTGAATAATCAATAGTGTTGTGCCAAGTTATTCTATAGGCCCATAGGGCCTCACGGAGTTTGGCAACCTAGTTTTGACTATTTGTTGATACTATTTTGGTTAAAATTTCCTTCAGATATTTATTGGTACTTTCCACCTGTCCATTTTCTTGAGGATGACAAGGGGAGGTAACCCTATGTTTAATGTGATACTTCTGCAAGGTAGCAGAAATTTTGTGGGTAGTGAACTGTGAACCCCCATTTGTTACAATCTCTCTAGGAAATCTATATCACACGAACAATTTAAACAAGAAGTTAATAACTGCCGCTTCTGTAGCCTTTGAGAGAGATACTAACTCGACCCATTTGGTTACATAGTTTATGCAACCCAAAATATAGGTCTTTTGGTTCAATAGTGGTTTGAAGGGGCCCACAAAATCCAATGCTCATCTTTGAAAGGGTTAGAGTACAAATCAGGGATCCAGGGCTATTTCATTAGCTTGAATGGGGTGACCCATCCTCTGAAACTATCACATATCTCTACATATTTCTTTGCATCCTTGAATATTGTGGGCTAGTAATAGCCCATCTGCAACACTTTCTATCGAGTCCTTCGATCAACAAAATGCCCATTGCAGGGTTCGTCATGGCAAGCCTTAAGAATATTGTAAACATCAACTTCTTTGATGCATCTACAAATTTGAAAATCAGATCTTGTATGGAAAAATATATTCGTCAATCTAGGAGAACCATGCACTGTGTTGTAAAATGAGCTTCTTTTCTGAGGACAATAAATATGTTGGTAATTTTCTTGCTGCTAGACAACTGGCCACATCCGCATACCAAGCTGTTTTAACTGCCACAGCAAAAATATGTTCATCGAGAAACTAATCTTCCACAGTAAAGAATTGGCCACTATTGGAACTCTGGATAGAAAATCTCCAACAATATTCTCCTTTCTCAGTCGATCCTTTATGGTAATATCAAATTCCTGTAATAACAAAAACCAACACATTATCCAATCATTAGTAATACGATTATTAGTTAAATACTTGATCTGTTTTTTTATGATTAGTTTTGTTGTGTTAATAAAAATTACCGATTTATAAACATGTGCTTGCTTCTTGCTTTTTGTGCTGAGGTTTCCTTAGTTGTTGGTGCTTACACATAGGTAAATTTCCTTAATTTAAACAAGACATTCAAGAGAAAAATAACTTCAAAAATGAATAATGAACAACAAACATGAACAATGTAGCAAACCATCAAAGAGACACATTAACACAGTGTTTTGATGAAGGAATTCACCCCTCTTGGGCTACATCTCCTTGGTTTAGCTTCCATTGCTTGGGCCTCTGTATTAGCTCATTGTGGCAAAAATTTTGTTTGCAAAACTCTATGGCTCTTGATACCTACACCAATGTGTTCAAAAGATCCAAATTAGCCAAAAAAACTTCTTTTTGATCTCAATTTGTTCGAAAATTGAGCAAGTTATGCTTCATTCAATTTTTCCTAGGAAACCTTGCTAAATCTGGATGGACTCCAGTTAAGTTTGCCAAGTTTGCTAGCGATCCGGATTTGGTGGCTTCGCCATAAATTCCGCCAAATTAATCAACAGATTAATTTATTTAAAACGTGATTAATGACACTCTAAAACCACTTAGTGCTGGTCCCTAGCTCCTGGTTCAGGTGCATGGTCACATGCGTTGGGGGCTGGCCCGCAGGGCTCGCTCCCACCACCCCTGCCATCGACAAAACTGTAGCATTAAATACAATTCGGTGGATTGTTTTTCAAAGGTTCCGCTGGTTGTCCAACATAAAAAGCATTGAGTTTAGGTGGGGGAGGTTACAAGTTCAAACTCGCCTCTTCCCAACCCATATATGTTTTCCCATATACAATACATGTGCCATCTCTATAGTTCAACCATATGAAAATAAACATTGCGCCCTAAATTTATTTGTTGACATTAATATAGTTCAGAACCTGTATAAATGCAAATTTGATTTAATGTTTAATATTTAAATCTATCATATATATATATATATATATATATATATATATATATATAGTTAAAAATATATATAATATAAATAATAATTATATATAATATATAATAATATTTAAATAAAAACAAATTCGAATTCCACCTTGGAGCCAACTAGGCAATTTCACCTTCTCTGAGCCAAATTGGTGAATCTGGAGGTGACACTTGTCACAGCCCCATTGGGAGAAAATAGAAGAAGATTCCCCTTTCTAATTGGACTGCTGACTGGACTGCCATGTCATCATTCTGTCCCATTCTGCAATTTTTTTTAGTTGTTTACGAAAACAAACAACAAGCCTTTCTCCTTCACTCGAACTCTGTTTTCGATGAAACAAATTGTGTTACGATCGTCTTGACGAGACGAACACAGTCGTATAGTTTTTAAGCCAATATGAGAACTTTGATTTCTGAGCTAAATACTAAGCACCTTATCATTCCTCCCCACTAGAACCCTTTTGGACCCTGATGCAGGAGCATGAGGCTTGAAGGTGAAAGGCTTCATTTATTCCAAAAATCCAAAAAAAAATTACAAGCAAAGGAGTGGGATCCTTTAGCTGTCAATTTACAAAGTTTTCTAGATAGGATTTGAGCTAGAATATAGGTATTTGAATGATTTTGTAATTACTCCAAGTATTTTAGACTTAGTTGAGATTCTCGAGGAGAAGATCAAGCAGTTTATGTATTTATCTAGGATTTGATAGATCTGACCCACAGATTGAGGATCAGATCGTTGGATGTAAAATATTTATGTAAGTTTTGAACTATTGTAAGAGGATTTGGCTATGGAAAATTAGACTATAGAATTGAAATATCTCTGTATCTCTGTGTATCCTATGCATGAATGGTTAAATCCCAGAGGCTTGGATTCCTTCGAAATATCTTTGTGTATTGTTTAATTTCCAGTTTGGTCCTTTAGAATTAGTTGATAATATAAATTTGTGTTATCTCGAAGAAATATTTATTTCTGTGTATTGAAATAGTTGGAATATGTTTAAAGAAGTATAATTTAACCACAGTCTAAACCTAGTGGAAGTGCTAAAATCATAGTGGAAGGGAAAAAGTTTGGTAAATACACGAGGGAACCCAAAGAAGCCTAGAACGATCCGATTGATAGAACTGTTAGATCTACAGTAGTCACGTGCAAACAAACGCCAGAGTTAAAGATATGAATAAAGTGGTCTTCATAGGAAAAAGTTGTTTTCGCGCGGGCTCAAGGAGGTAAGTAGTATTTTAGGATAGTCACATGATTCCATTTAGCAGCTGACATGTAGCATGGAGAAACTGCTTTTCTCACGTGTTGTAAGCTTGATAAACATCGACAAGAATTCCACGTGATATTAAGTGTCAACCATTGGATCAAGTAGGTTTGATCAATGGTGGACAAACACTCAGCTAGTTTGCGAGCAAAAAAAGCCCCAACCGTTAGATTGAAGAAAGAGGATTGACGGTGGAGAATTAACATGATAAATGTTGGGAGAAAGGCGGATGTGAGAAGCTTATGAACAACACTGTAGTTTTCCTTTCGGTTCCGAGGCAAGTTGAAGTTCTGCTAATTTTCGGGTAATTTTAGCAATCCTGCTGTTTTTAGTATATTATCTAAGTTTGGAGGTAGATAACTGAAACTGAAAAGGAAATTGAAGAAGAACTTCCACCTGCACTTGAGGAAATCATTTCTAGATTTGAACGATTATCTCTTACACCTACAACCAGACCACCATTTGTGGTATCAGAGCAACCTGCTCACACTCAATAGGATCTCAAGGATCAAAAAAATAAATCCAAGATGGATTTCAGAGTTGGAGGAAGAGGTGGTGGTCAAAGAAGAGGAAGACCAGTTGCAAATGTTGAAGTATTAGAAGCTATGCAACATATGCAAACTAGATTAGAAGCAATGGAAGTGGCAAGAGATGAAGATGCTGGAGATGTCAGTGAATCTGAAGTTGGGGCTGCATAAGAAGAGGAACCTACAGATGTAACTCCTAAAATGAGATTCTTTAAGTCGGTATTGAGATCCACATCTAAACCCAAATTTGAAGTTTCAATTTATACAGGAAGTTTAAGCCTTGAGGAATTGGTAGACTGGATTAATGACATGGAGAAATTATTTGATTATGAAGAAAAAGAATAAGGAAAGAAAGTGAAGTTTGTTGTCACAAAATTGAAAGGACATGCAAAACTTTGGTGGGATGGAGTTCAGGTAGAAAGAAGAATACTTGGTAAACAACCAGTTAAAAATTGGAACAGGATGGTGGCAAGTTTGAAAGGTAAGTTTTTTCTAAGTGATTATTAACATACATTATTTAGATAGATGTAGAACCTTAGACAAAGGTCTATGACAGTGAAGGAATACATAGAGGAATTCTACAAAGTGAGCATAAGAGCAGGAAAAATCCAAGATACAGATGAGAAGGTTGCAAGATATGTAAATGGTCTCAGAATGGAGATTCAAGATGAGATAAGTGTAATATCTCCTAAAATAGTAGAAGAGGCTTATCATATGGTATTTAAGGCTGAAGAAAAACTCATGAGGAAGAAATCTTCTGAAATATAGGTACTTTCCAAGGAAGGGGAAGTCAAGGTGGTAGAGGAAGGTATACAACACCTAGAGATGGAGCTAGCAGTAGCTCAAGTCAACATACAACCACAAGAGGTGATGCAAGTGGTAGAGGGAGGTTTTCCAGAGGAAGAGGAGGCAGAGGCAGAGGAAGAGAAGTTAGATGTTACAGATGTAACAAGCTAGGACACAGAGCCTATGAGTGCCCAAAAAATATAGGAATAAGCTAGAGAAATGCAATTGTTACTGAGCTGAAGAGGAAGTAGCAAAGGTAATAGAAGAAGAAAACGTACCAGAGAAGGGAATCGTTGGTAGTTAACAATGTTTGTTAAATCCAACTAAGGAAATTGTTGAACCACCGTAGAGAAAGACCTTATTTAGGGCTATGTGCAAGGTTCAAGGGAAATGTTGTCAGATGATAATTGATAGTGATAGTACAGATAATTTGGTCTCTACAGAAGTGGTGGAGAAGTTGAAATTAAAGACAAAGAAACACCCAACACCTTACAAGGTGTCATGGCTTCAAAAGGGATATTAGTTGTTAGTGAATGAGCAGTGTGAAGTGGAGTTACAGTTGGGAAAATATAGAGACAAAATTCTGTGTGATGTGATGCCTATGGATGTGTGTCGCATATTTCTCGGAAGACCTTGGTGGTATGATAGAGGAGCTATGCATGATGGAAAGAAGAATACATACAAATTTAGTAAATATGGTATCAATCATATATTGCTGCCTATGGAAGAAGAGGATGCATCAAGGAAACTTGATCCAAAGACCCTATTGTTGAGTGGAAAGGAATACTTGCAGCAAATTGAAGAGGAGGAGGTAAATTTTGCATTGATTTGCAAACCTAAGGTAATAATTACTTCCACAAAAATTTCTAATTTTCCAATTGAAATTAAAGAGATGTTGGATAGTTATTGTGATATCGTTGTAGATGATTTTCCTGATGAGTTATCACCCATTAGGAAAATAATTCATCATATAGATTTGATTTTAAGAGAAAATCTACCTAATAAAGCAGCTTGCAGGATGACTCCCACAGAGAATGAAGAAATCAGGAAACAAGTTTAGAAATTGTTAGGTAAGGGACTGGTTAGAGAGAGTTTGAGTCCTTGTACAGTGCCAACAGTGTTGAGTCCAAAGAAAGATGGAGGTTAGAGAATGCGCACTGATTCAAGAGAAATCAATAAGATAACAATTAGGTACAGATTTCCTTTACCTAGAATCAAAGATTTGATGGATTGTTTGAGTGGAACAAGATATTTTACAAATTTAGATTTAAAAAGTGGTTATCATCAAATTAGAATTAGAGAGGGAGATGGGTGGAAAACTGCTTTTAAGACAAATGAAGGATTGTATGAATGGATAGTAATGCCTTTTGGGTTGTAAAATGCTCCTAGTACATTTATGAGGCTCATGAATGAAGTTTTGAAAGAATTTATTGGTAAATCTGTAATAGTAAATCTGGATGATATATTAGTTTACAACAGATCAAAAGTGGAGCATGTGAGACATATGAATTATGTCTTACAGAGGCTACAACAAGAGAAGTTACTGTTAAATTTAAAGAAATGTTCATTCATGAAGGAAGAGTTGGTATATTTGGGTTTTGTTGTTTTTGTTGATGGGTTAAAGATGGATCCAGAGAAGATCAAGGCAATCATGGAGTGGCCTTCACCAAAAAGTGTCTTTGAGGTAAGAAGTTTTCATGGTCTTGATAGTTTTTATAGGAAATTCATAAGGAATTTTAGTAAGATCAATGCTTCTATTATTGACACTATAAAGAAGGACAGACAACCATTTAAATGGATTATTGAAGCATAAAGGAACTTCCAGCTGTTGAAGAGAAATATTACTAAGAAACCTATTTTGATTTTGCTTGATTTAAATAGACCTTTCCAAGTGAAGTGTGATGCTAGTGGAGAAGCCATTGGAGTTATTTTAAGTCAGGAGGACAGGCCTGTAGCTTATTTTAGTGAAAAAATGAATGAGTCAAAGAAGAAATATTCTTCTTATGACAAGGAGTTTTATGTAGCGGTGTAGTCTTTGAAGAAGTGGAGACATTACTTGATGTCTAAGGATTTTATACTTTATTTAGATAACCATGCATTACAGTACATTATGCAACAACCAAAGCTTAACCAGAAGCATGCAAAATGGGTAGAGTATCTTCAAAGTTTTAATTTTGTATTAAAACATATAGCTGGTCAATCAAACAAAGTAGCAGATGCATTAAGTAGAAAAATAATTTTAGTTCAAGAAAGTCAAATTCAAGTGTTGGTTTTTGATTTTCTTAAGGAATTATATGAGAAAGATTTAGATTTTAAAAAGGCATTTGAAGTTTGTAAGAATCTTGTTTTGTTAGACAGAAGTAAGTGGTTTGATTATTTCTTGCAAGAAGGATTGTTGTTTAAAAGAAATAAGCTATGCATATCAATTATTCTATGAGAGAAAATTTGATCAAGGAGAAACATAGTGGTGGACTTGGAGGACATTTTGGTGCAGAAAAGAGTTATGAGCAGTTGAACCAGTTTTATTTCTAGCCAAGGATGAGATTTGAAGTGGAAAAGTATGTGAAGAATTGTAAATTTTGTCAGTATGCAAAGGGAAGGAGCCAAAATACAGGTTTGTATGTTCCATTACCTATTGCGGATAGACCTTGGGATATGGTAAGTTTGGACTTTGTTTTGGGTTTACCAAAAACTCAAAGGGGACATGATTCAATTTATGTAATAGTTGACAGATTTTAAAAAATGGCACATTTTATTCCATGATATAAAACCAGTGATGCTACACATGTTGCTCATTTGTTATTTAAGGAAATTGTAAGGTTGCATGGGTTACCTAAGAGCATTGTTTCAGACAAAGACACCAGATTTCTTGGTCATTTCTGGAGGACCTTGTGGAAGAAACTTGATACTAAACTAAGTTTCAGTTCTCCTTATCATCATCAGATAGATGGGCATACTAAAGTTGTAAACAAAAGCTTGGGTAATATTCTGAGAAGTCTTGCAGGTGAACATCCGAAATAGTGGGATCAAGTTTTGGCACAAGCTGAATATGCTTATAATGATTCTCCTAATAGAGTATAGGGCAGAATCCATTCCATATAGTTTATGGAATGCACCCAAGAGGAGTGTCTAAATTGAGAGATTTGGGTAAAGCTGAAAGGAGGAGTGCTCAAGGAGAATATTTTGCTTCAGAGATTCAAGCAATACATGAACAGGTAAAACAACATGTACAGGATAGCAACACAAAATACAAGAACATAGCAGATTTGAAAAAGAGAGAAGTTAATTTTAAAGTTGGAGATTTGGTTTTGGCACACCTAAGGAAGGAAAGGTTTCCAAAAAGGGAGTATCACAAGTTAAAATTCAAGAAAATTGGACCATGAAGAGTCTTAAGGAAATTTTCTGCAAATGCATATGAAATTGAGTTACCCTGTGGTATTGGAATATCTCCAATTTTCAATGTTGTTGACTTGTATAGGTATGAAAAGGGACAGGCAGATGAGACAACATAAGACAAGGAGGAACACGGGGTGGATTGGGTAAAACAATTACCTACAACAAAGACATTGCAACAAGAGAAGATATTGGATAAGAGAGTGTTTAAAAGAATAAGGGTACATGAGTATTTTCAGTACTTGGTCAAGTGGAAAGATCAACAAATTGCTGATGCTACCTGGGTGACATATACCATGCTACAGAAGGTGGGTAGTTCCGTAGAAGAGCTCATGGACAGGAGACCATGAAGAATTTTGTCCTCAGGAGTTTGATGCAGAGCATTAGGCTTGAAGGAAAAAGGCTTCATTTTATTCCAAAAATCCAAAAACAAATTACAAGTAAACGAGTGGGATCCTTTAGCTACCAATTTACAAAGTTTTCTAGATAGGATTTTAGCTAGAATATAGGTATTCGAATGATTTTTTAATTACTCCAAGTAGTTCAGACTTAGTTGAGATTCTCGAGTAGAATATCAAGAAGTTTAGGTATTTATCTAGGATTAGATAGATTCGACCCATGGATTGAGGATTAGATCATTGGATGTAAAGTATTTATGTAAGTTTTGAACTATTGTAAGAGGATTTGGCTGGACTTGGCTATGGAGAATTAGACTATAAAAGAATTGAAATATCTCTATATCTTTGTGTATCCTGCGCATGAATGGTTAAATCCCGAAGGCTTGGATTCCTTCAAAATATCTTTGTGTATTGTTTAATTTCCAGTTTGGTCCTTTAGAATTCGAGTTGATAATATAACTTTGTGTTATCATGAAGAAATATTTATTCGTGTATTGAAATATTTGGGATATGTTTAAAGAAGTATAATTTAACCACAGTCTAAACCTGGTGGAAGCACTAAAATCATAGCAAAAGGGAAAAAGTCTGGTAAATTCACGAGGGAACCCAAAGAAGCCTAGAACTGTCCGATCGATAAAACCATTAGATCTATGGTAGTCATGTGAAAACAAAAGTCATAGTTAAATAGAGGAGTAAAGTGGTCTTCATAGGCAAAAGCTATTTTCGCGTAGGCTCAAGAAGGTAAGCGATATTTTGGGATAGTCACGCCATTCCATTTAGCAAACGACACGTAGCACGGAGAAACTGCTTTCTCGCGTGCTCTCGGCTTGATAAACATCGGCAATAATTCCACGTGATATTAAGCATCAACCATTGGATCAAGAGGCCTTGATCAACAATGGAGGATCACCCGGATAGTTTGTGAGCGAGGAAAGCACCAACCGTCAGATTGAAGAAAGAGGATCGACGATGGAGAATTGATGCGATAAAGGTTGGGAGAAAGGTGGATGTGAGAAGCTTATGAACAACAATGTATTTTTCCTTTCGGTTCTAGGGTAAGTTGAAATTCTGTTAATTTTCGGGTAATTTTAGCAATCCTACTTGTTTTAGTAGATTATCTAGGTTTGGAGGCGGATGATTGAAACTTAAAAGGAAATTGAAGAAGAACTTCCACCTATGCTTGAGGAAATCATTTCTATATTTGAACGATTATCCCTTACACCTGCGACTAGACCACTAGACCCCAAAATATACTATTATCTGACAAGTAGATGAGGGTATAACCCCCTCACCTTTCCAAGCTCGATCCAATTGGATTTTGATGAATTTTTTTCCTTGAGCTCCTCTCTAAGGAAATCAACATTCACTTTCCTTGAGGACCCCGTGCTATACCTGTACTTGTCTTTGCCCTTTTCAATCTGATCTTGCACTATTTGTTGCACCATTTTTAGTCATTCGTAGAAACTCATGGTTTTGTCCATGATGCCATCAAAAGCAATATCCTTCTTACCAAGGTGACATAATAAAATATAATGCAAATGGATAACAAATTTCACTACTTTGTTTACATCACTTAAGCTCGATTGTACATCTTGAAAGTATGAAATTTTCTGAGCATAACTTTCATGTAAAACATAATGACACTTGAATAAAATAGTTACATAACCAATAGGCCTAAAAGGCATAACAATGAACTTGTTGTTGATACCTCTTTTGTACCTTTGAACCAAGTGAATGTTTTTACAAGTATCCATCCAATGAAAGTGCATGGATCACTGAAACTTAATATTTACACCATGGAAATCTTCTAAATGAAATAATATGGTGAAGTTGCTTGCATAAAGCTGAAACTCAAATGAACCTTTCAAGTTTTAAAGAGCATAAAAAAGAATTGAACTGATCTTTTGGTTTGAAGGAACACATGGCTCTTGATGTTTGCCTCACCACTGGAAGACTTTGCATACACATGAAAATGCATGCCCAGGAGCTTCTAAAGAAGAAATGTCAACAACAACTCTCCTCCAACATTGGGCTTCTCCCAACAAACCTCTTATCAAAATGACGATCTTGGGCTTTGACCAATCAAAAATGGCATCCAAATTGGAGAGGCTTGCCTTCAACTTACCTCCTCCAACATCAGGGCCCAAATTCATCAAATAAGTGAAACCTGAATTTTACTTTGATATCTTCAAAACATCAAACAAATTTCCTTCATAGATGACATGTGCATAATAAAACTTTCTAAACATGTTTATGTCAGCCAAGTGGACAATTTCTTCAAGAAAGGACTCTTTTTTGCCATAATTCAAATACATGTATGTAGTAGAAGTGCTACAAAGAACATACAACATTAAAAGCCATACAAACCACTCTTATTTGGTGTTATGTATATTATTGCACTGACCTCTTTTTACAACTTTTCTTTGGCGAAAACTACTCCTTTTGTCCTCTTTCTTGAAATACTTACCACTCCTTGTTGACACCATAACCATCGATGCACAACATGGCGTAAGGGATGTTCGAATGAACCCATTGTTCAACAAAATTTTTCATTGCATTGGTGCCTCTACACTTTGTAATTTTTTCAACCCTTGCATGCTAACATCACAAAGAGAAACCTCTTGCTGCAAAGATATTTCATGTGAAGTTTCTTTCTCCTTGAAGGGCGATTCTTTCACAACCTGGAATAATTCATCACTCTGAAGAACTGAACCAACCAAATCAGAATTGAAACTTGCATTACATGCAACAACATTTTCATAAACAATATCATCATTTGGCTTGAACATGAGAAGTACTAAACTTTTACTTGAATTCACTAGTCTTTTTGCCTCCCCTGCATTAACGAAAGAAATGTTCATCTTTTTACGAAGGGCTCTCACTATATAATCCACACCATTCTTGAACAAGTGATACTTGTTTTCATGGCGGTAAAAGACTGCTTTTTGGTCATACAAATATGGACTACCCAACACCACACCTGAAATATAAAGTTGTATCACATCTAACTCTACTTCGTTAACAAAATATGCAGTGATTTAAACAAACATTTTCTTGTAACCTATAAACTTATGTCTCTTGTTATCCATCCCAAAGGGTATGGTTTATGGTGAGGTACAATTTCAAGATTTAATCTGTTGACTAAGTCTTCATAGATTAGATTCGCTTGTGACCCACTATCGAAGAGTGTGTCAATATTGGTGTGTTTAGATATGACCCTAACATGAGATAACTCAATTCGTCTCTTTTCATATAGAGTAGTAGTAGTGTTACAATTTTGTGAACCAGTGCTTGTAATATCTTGTTTTCCTTTGATTCCCATGATAGTGATTTTGTTTTCATCACTTGATTCAAAACCTAAATTTTCTTGAGTGATAGTAGTGGTTTTCTGTTTCCCTTTATTTTTGAACTTATTTGGTCTCATTTTTGGATGGAGTTTCCAACAATTATCCTCATTATGTCCCTCTTTTGAACAATGTTTACAGATAACTTTCTCCCCTTCTTTATTGACACTTGCATTCTTCTTTTCCTTCCATTTTACTCCTTTCTCTTTCACCTTACCCTTAGGTGGATTTTTATTACTACTCTCTTCATAAGTGTTCCTTCCTCTAGATTCAAGATGCGCGGCTTGCACACATACATCATCTAAATTGTTTGGATTAAACATAAGAATAGTGTGTTTAAGATAGGAATGTAAACCCCAAATATATTTCAACAATGTGTCTTGGGAATTCAAATTCACTCCTAATAACAAATCCCTTTTCTTAAAATCCTCTGTATAATCTTGGACTATTTGGCCTTTACGCTGCCTAAAATTATGCCAAATCATAATGGCTTTTTGCATAAAGGCTAAAGGATAAAAATGTCTTTTAATTGTAGAAACAAATTCAACCCAAGTAATGGATATCTTACCATGGATTCTCATTTCCTCTTGAGTCTTTGCTTCCCACCAAACTAGTGCAGCTCCTTCTAGCCTCAGTGAAGCTAACTGGATCTTATGTCATATTCTTGAAGGTTATGAATTATGTAGTATACTTCCAACTATCAAATCCAATTGTCCAACTTTTCTGCATTCAGTTCTCCATTGTACATGGGAAGTTCGAATTTTATGTCCAATTTCAGTAATGGAGTTTTTCCTTTTGGGTTTTGAAATAGATATGGGCAGTTGTAGTGGTGGTAGTGGAAGATAATGCTATGTGAGATGGTGAAGATGATGAGGAATATAATGAAGATGGTGGAGATGGAGGTGGCTTTCCACCATTCCCTTTGGAATCCTTCTTCTCATCTTTTTTGTCCTCTGAGCTCCCTTCTTCATGTGGAGGTTTAGAACTCTCTCTAACCATTATAGTGTTCCTCTCTTCATAGAGGAATTTAACCATCCAGTCAAAGTATAGAAAGCTTTCTTAAATTCTTCCTCTTCTGAAGAGGGACCTTTAGGCTCTCTTTCTCCAGACATAATGGCCATGGATTCATGCTCAAAAATTTGTATTGATTGTACCTCTTCAATCTCAATTGAAGACAAAACTTGAGAAGTTTCACGTGCAACTGGAATTGGAACTTTGGGTGGTGGCGATTGTGGCCTTGTGGCTATCCTTCTTCTATGAATTACCTCAATAGTTGCAACCAATAGCTTCCCTTCTCCTCTCTGTAACTTTAACCTTGTAAGCATCACAATTTTGCAACAATTAAAATCCTAATTACATAAACTCAAGCAATCAAGCAATTTAACCTTGGGCTCTGATACTAACTTGATCTATTTTTGTATGATTAGTTTTTTTGTTCTAATAACAATTACAGATTTATAAACATGTGCTTGCTTCTTTCTTTTTTTGTTGAGGTTTCCTTACTTGTTGGTGCTTACAAACAAGTAAATTTCCTTAAGTTAAACAAGACATTCATGATGAAAACACCTTCAAAAATGAATAATGAACAAAAAACATGTATAGTGCAGCAAACCATCAAAAAGACACATTAACACAGTGTTTTGATGAAGGAGTTCACCCCTCCTAGGCTACATCTCCTTGGTCCAACTTCCATGGCTTGGGCCTCTTTATTAGCTCATTGTGGCAAAAATGTTGTTTACAAAGCTCTATGGCTCTTGATACCTACACCAATGTGTTTAGAAGATCCAAATTAGCCAAAAAAACTTATTTCTAATCTCAATGTGGTTGAAAATTGAGCAAGTTATGCTTCATTAAAGTTTTCCTAGGAAACCCCACTAAATATGGAGGGACTCCAGTTAAGTCTGTCAAGTTTGGTGGCAGTTCTGGATTTGGCGGCTCTGCCATAAATGCCGCCAACTTAATCAACGGAATAATTAATTTAAAACATGATTAATGACTCTCTAAACTCACTTAGTGTTGGCCCATAGCTCCTGGTTCGAGCACATGGTCACATGGGGTGGGTGCTGGCCCGCAGGGCTGGCTCCCACCACCCCTGCTATTGGAAACATTGTAGCATTAAATACAATTCGGTGGCATTGTTTTTCAAGGGTTCTACCGGAGGTCCAACGACAAATGCATTGAGTTTGGGTGGGGGAAGTAATGGGTTCAAACCCGCCTCCACCCAACCCATATATGTTTTTCCATATACAATATATGTGCCATCTCTATAGTTCAACTATATGAAAATAAGCATTGTGCCCCGAATTTTTTTGTTGACATTAATATAGTTCAGAACTGTATAAATTTAGATTTTATTCAATGCTTTAATATATATATAAATATATATATATAAATATATATACACATACATATATAATATAATAGATTAATATTATATATATATATATTACATAATATATATATATATATATATATATATAATAAATATATATAATACTATATATATATATTATATAATAATTATATATATAATAATACTATATCTCATATATAATAATATATATAATAGATGATAGCATAATATAGTTAAAAAATATATAATAAAATATAACATATATATAATATATAATAATATTTAAATAAAAACAAATTCGAATTCCACCTTGGAGCCAACTAGGCAATTTCACCTTCTCTGAGCCAAACTGGAAAATCTGGAGGTGACACTTGTTGTAGCCCCATTCGATGAAAACTGAAGAAGATTCCCCTTGCTGACTGGACTGCCATGTCATCATTCTGTCCCATTCTGTAATTTTTGTTTAGTTGTTTAGGAAAATGAACAGTAGGCCTTTTCACCTTCATACGAACTCCGTTTTCAATGAAACAAATTGCATTGCGATCGTCTTGACAAGACGGATGCAGTCATCCAGGTTTTGAGCCAATCTGAGAACTTTGATTTCTGAGCTAAATACTGAGCACCTAATCAATACCTAAGGGAAAAATTATCAGTATATAAAAATACTGGGTATCTTTGTTATAACTTATATAGTGACAAAATTTATTGATAAATTAAACAACAACTAAGAATTATTTTTCTGTCACTATATAATTTAGCTCCACTAGTGTAATATTCTTGCTATTGTAGTAAATAGCATAAGGCTTCTTGTCTTATTCCTATCTAAGTACATCTCCTATTGTTGTGTCTGATGCATCAGATGAAATGTGGAATGGTAAACTCCAATTTGGCCCTCATAACACAAGGGTTGTTGAGACCATCTTCTTAAGATCTATAAAAGCAACATTACACCTGTCATTCCACTCAAATTCCACATTTCCCTATCAATACACACAATGGTGATGCTATCTTTGAAAAGTTTTCTATAAGTGACGATAATAACCAACATAGCTAAGGAAAATATGCACCTCAGTTGGTGTATGGGGAGTAGGTAGTGTAAGAATTACCTAAATATTTGTTGGGTCTACTTGGATACCTGCAACAGAGATATAATGCCCCAAAACTACACCTTTTGTCATCATCATATCACACTTTTCATTACTATGGCATAATCTAGTGGGGATGCATCATTCAATAACATTTTCGAGGTTTTGTAAGGCTTGCTCAAATTCATTTCCATATGGGGTAAAATCATCCATGTATAGTTCAAATCCTTCTCTAATTAAATCAGAAAAAATACTCAAGATTTCTCTCTGGAAGGTGGTTGGTGCATTGCACAGCCTGAATGGTAAAACCTTGTATGCAAAGTTTCCCCATAGACAGGTAAGCATGGTTTTGTCCTGATCTTCGAGAGAAACCTAGATTTGATTGCATCCACTAAAAACATCCAGGAAAGAGAAAAATTATTTCCAGCAAGAATATCAGGCCCTAATCTACGAATGGAAGAGGGAAGTGATATTACTGTGTAGCTTTATTCAATTCTCTAAAATCCACACAAATTATCCATTAGCTTTTTTTTAGGGACCACAACCAACGGTGAAATGCACTAGCTATCAGAGATAGGATATATAAAATTAACATCAAGAAGCTTCTACAACTCCTGTTTTACTATATCCCTAAGGTGTGGATTCAATCTTCTTTGTGGATGGTGATTGACATGGACATCTTTCTCTATATGAATGTGGTGTGTGCATAATTGAGGATCGATGCCTCTCATATTAGAATATTCCCAAGCAAAACCCTGTTTATATTTCTTGAGGATTTGAATTAATTGTTTACGTTGCAGGTAATCTAGATTAGCATTAATGTTCAAAGTCTTACCAGGTTCAATTTCAATGGGAATATGATTATGAACTGTATTTGTGGGTATATGATCGTTATTCAAAACATCTAGTGGATCTTCCTAGGCCTTGTTATCAAGCATTGCTTTTAATATTTGGCATGTTGGATTCCCAATAGTAGAAGGTGGGCTAATAAAGCCATTAATTACGTCAGCTCACTTTTCCTTTTAAAAGTAAGAGCCTCATCTAAAGTAAGAGGAGAATGAATGATTGGTAATTTTCAATTGGTAGGTTGGGTCTAGTAGGTGGATATAAGATGAGATTTTTAACAACAATCCCCTTTGCAATTGTCATATTCCTTGTTCGGCATCTGATATATGCATTTGCAATTGGTATCCATGGTATCCCTAATATCATAGGGTGTCCATCCAACAGATTTCTAGGATTGATGACCAGAAAGTCTACTGGGTACTCCCAAGAATTTACAAAAAATTTAATGTCCTCCAGAGTTCCTTTTGGTCTGACCACAAATCTGTGAGCTAATTCCAACATAATGGTGGTTGGTTTAAATGATGTGATCCCAAGGATCCCACACTTTTCTACAGTCAAAATGTTAATTGTATCTCCTAAGTGTGTGAGTGTATTTGGGAATTTATGACCTTGAATTTGAATAGTAACTACTGTATTTCCAAGGTAATCATATTTAACAGATATTTTCTTCCCTAAAACAAGATCAGAAAGTTTCCCTAACACATGGATTGTAGGAGGGTCTTTTGCTTTTCTCCTAGGATTATTAACACACAATTCTTTGATGGTTTTAGCATAGATTGGGACATCCCGAATAGCCTGGAGAAGAGGAATTTTATTCCATAATTTTTTTAGTTCCCCTACAAGATCAAAATTAGAATAGACCCAAGGTTTAATTACATTAAGTCTCTCAGGGAATGGAGAAGCAACATCCTTAGTTGTAGTAGACCCTTGCCTTTTGGTTGACTTGTTAGGTATCCATTGGGCCACTAATTTCTCATTATTCTTATCACTTTTTAACATTTATTTCATCCGTTTCTACCATTCTTTATCACATCATTTATCATAATTTATCATATAATTCCATTTTATAATTACTTATGCTCTTATGGATAAATATTATTTTTTCTCCTTTATTTTTAATATATTGAAGATTATTATACATTATTTTTCCAATGATGGTTTATTAATGAATTTTTATCACTCATGATTTTAGCTCAAGACCTCTTCCTGATTGCAAATTTGATTTCCAGCTCATAATCAAATATTCCAACTCAGAAATTCACTGGGATAAGAAGCGACAGGTTTGCATTGGACTTTTCAGGGAAAGAAGATGAATATTGAAAATCTGAGACATGGGTTTTGTGCATAATGGACCAAATTAGTTTCATTAAGAGCAGTTTTCCAAAAATATGTTTGGATTGAGAGAGCGCAAGGTTCTTTGAAGACGATTTTTTTAGATTTGTTGTTGTTTCCGTTTTCCAAATTCTTCCAATTATAGTACTAGATTCGACTTGTTCCTGCTGAATGATGATGGGGAGATATTCCAGATCTGGTCTTGTTTATTGATATTATTTAATCAATCCAAAATTTTAATGGAAATCATTTTGCAATCAACTTTGTTGTATGTTCCCTTTGCTCTCTGTGTATTTAAATGAAAACAGAGATCAAAGAAAGGGGGGATAATTAGGAGATAGGAGATGGACAATTATTAGATAGGATGTAGGAGAAGATATAAGAGATGAGAGATGGAAAATGAAAAATAGTTGAATTTGAGGCAAAGCTAAGAGCTTCATTATGCTGTAATTATTTCTCTCATATATTTTAATGAAGGAAGCTATCCATTGAGTTCTACATGTGTTACTTGTAATCTAATCTGAATTATTTCTCAAAGCAAACTGAGTGTTGGGAAGTTGGGCCCACTACCTTGGACAAGGTGTTGCCTTGAACATGTAAATTAGTGTAGTTATGTGTTTGTTTATTTGAATTTCAATTGTCATTCCTTAAATTAGATTTCATTTCTTTTAAATAATTTGTTGTTTGTTGCATTTTCCAGATTTTTTTATTTCATGCAATTTCTAGATTTCATTTAATTTACTGCTCTAGATTAGCATTTAAATTATGTTGGGTGCAATAGATTAAATTTGCAATTCAACAATGTGTGGTTTAATTTATCAATGATTCAAATTGTGTGATTAGCATAATTTTTTTTCTTGTCATTTACTTCTTTTTAATTTTAGTTTTATTATTCAAGTCATACATTTTATTTCTTGTTGAATGAGCTTGATAGTATAAAACACACTCATATAGAACCAGTGTTAGATGTTGGTATTTGTTATGCATATATTTTTCTGATTGCCTTGAAATAAAAATATGCTCCTCGGGTTGATAATTAGTGTATAGGTGATTAGTTTTGTTTTTATTAAGCAAATAATTTGCCCCAACATTTTGGCGTCATTGTTAGGGAGGCAATCAAATAGCACTACCACAGTAATATATGGTTGCATATGCATACTTGACTTCGTGAGAGATGGATATTTAAGATGAAAGGTAAGAACCAACGTGCATATATTGGGGAACCAGTGATGGGTCTACCCTCAGTGGTCAGGGTTGAGTCATATAGCATGCATGATTAAGAGTAGGAACATTAGAGGTAGGAACTTTGATTTTTTTATCATTTCACTTAAATGGTGATGTAAGCACCACCCATTCCACTAACCAATTGAAAGGAAAATTTGAAGGAGGAGCCTCAAAGAAACACATGAAGAACATCTTTTATTATGGTAAGAAATGGCTCACATTTCTACTTTTGAATTCCCTATCAAAAATCGAGGAGGAGTGACACAAATGCACATAATTCCGCCATCTTCTCTACCATATTTTTATGGGTTGGAAAATGAAGACCCAAATACATTCTTATTTGAGTTTGAAGTACCTTTTAGAGGATATGATTATTGTACTAATGATCAAATGTTGAAAGTGTTTCCTCTTACTCTAAAAGGAGCAACTCTCCGATGGTTCATGAGCCTTAGTGGGAACTACATCCAAACATGGGAGGACATGAAGAATGTATTTTTGAAGAAGTACCAAGACTATTGCAAGGCTAGTGAAGATAATTTCAGTATGATACAAGGGAAAGATGTAAGCTTAGAGGACTATGTGGAGTGATTTCGATACAACCTTAAAAAAGCAATGCATAAGAATTTGAAAAGGAGATTTTAAAAACACTCCTTCTTAAAGGAATCAAAGATGAATTTTTAGAACTTTTAAATCTAATGGTAAAAGGTGATGTTTTTCAGTTATCATATGATGATGTTTGTGAATTATGCATAAGGTATTCAAGAGGAATCTCCAAGGCTGGTAAGAATTCTAGAGAAGTTTCTTCTTTCTTTTGCAAATCTACTACAAGAATAGGAGATATAGGAATTGAAATCAATGATTTATTTAAACATTTTAAAATTGATTTTATTAACTCTTAAATTCATAGTTGGATGTTTTATAGGTTCAAAAAAATCAAGAAATTGAAGAAGTGTTTTTCCCTCATTGCCAAAAGGAGCATCCCATAGATAGTTGTTCTTTCTTATCTAACATGGAAGAATCATATTAAATAGACGGAGAAGTTGCTACAATTTCAAAACCATAGAAATTGTGGCCTACTTTAAATGGTTCAAAACACTTCCTCTCCATTTTCTTACTTGCATAATCCATTATGGAATACTCCTATGTTAGGGTAGCCATGTGAGACTCAATATAACCCCCACCAATCTTGTCTACAAGTTTGGCATGATTCATATTATGATTACGTGGATACTCTCCCACATCTTGTAGCAAAAACAAATCATTCATATTCTTTTCCAACGTTTCAACAACATCTTGCTTGTCTATCAAAACCATCCACACAACCCAGTCAACTATATCATCAAAATGCTCCATCTCCTACACAATTTCTTGCTCAACTCATTCCACATCCTCACCATAATAAACAAGTACAACATGCTTACAATGTTGAACTACAAAATTTAACTACCCTTCCCACCCATTCTATCTCTGAACCATTGCAGAAAACTTATATTGAAATTAGGAATGTTTCAAATCCAAAAATTGTAGAAGTTATGGAAGAAAATATGGTTTCTTCTAGTCTGCAACAACAAGCCGTTTTGAAAACTCAAGAACTTCATGATATGACAGCTATAAGAAATCAAGAAATTAAAGGATATATTGAAGATTTGTTTCAATCCATCATTTGTTTGCAGCATCACTCCATACTTCAACAATTTTTGACACCATCTTTTCAAGGGAAGTTGGCTTCTCATACCCTACTATTTATTAACATGCATTTTTGAAATTTGGCTATGTACATACATGAGGCCTTATTTCAAAAATGGCTCCACTGGAAGTACTCTTATAGGTAAGAATATTCATTTTTCAAAGCAGAGTAGGTTAGTGTAGAAAATAAAATAAATAAGGACATAAATAAATACATTTTTTTATTATGTAAAAATAATTATTTTTGTTGCAACACATTGTGAAAATCAACATCGGTGATAAATGTTTTAATTTATTTGTGTATGTATATGTATTATATTGAAAATAACAGTTCTAAAAACACACATATCCATTTTTATCACCAATTTGGAAAAATTGCTTGAATATCATATTTTTTGGCTTGCGGCCTTGTTGAAAGTTCTGAAAACACAGTCGGGACAATCATGTTTTGAGTGATCAAAAGGAAATATTTTTAAAATTTTTTTCTATTATAAGTGGCCCTTGATGTCTACTTTCCAGCCTAATTTTAATCACTCCATTTGGATTTGAAACGGAAAAGTTATAACCAAAACATTGACAGCGTGTCTAGTAGGCATCTCAGGAATAGAGTTGAGACAGTTAGTATTTAGAGGCCTAAATGAATATATTTTAAAAACGTCTTTCTATGGTACATTACCCTATGAATATGGTTTACAAGGAAATTTTAATCACTCCATTTTGATATCGTATGAGAAAGTTATGACCACAATACTAACTGTCTATCGTAAATCTGCACTTTTAAAACTTTGTTTTTCCAGCTGTTTACTTGCGTATTTGACCCATCAATTATTATTCTCTTCAAAACATGTTTCTATTGGATATAAATAAATGAAGCTACTTTAATCTTCAATTTTAATCATTTAAATCTGTCATCAAACGAAAAAATTATTCTTCAAATATCAACCGTTGGTCTAAGCTGCGAAATCGAAAATGACTCTGTTATGCAGGTCATTATAAGTAAATTTGACACATCATAGATGGAATTTTAAAAATATATTTCTATTGGTGATATACCTTTGAAGAAGCTCCCATTTGTCTTCTGAATCACTCAAATCGGATGAAAAACAAAGGAGTTATGATTAAAACGCCACTAGTTCGTATGGTTGACCACTACTCTCCCGCACATGACAAATACATTTTTCTTTGTTTATGTTTATGTGGATTTGTTTTACAGAGTAACTAATTGTTATTTTTTTTAATATTCCTTGGATCAATAGATCCCAATCACCTCTCTTCTTCCATGATTTTATGTTTTATTGCAGGTAGACGCTCGTTTTTTTTGTAGGTTCCACGAGAATAAAAGAGGTCAATTTATGAACGAACGATTATTGAAAGAAATGTTAATGAAACAAGGGAATTTAATCCAAATCATTACCTAATGGATTCATAACAGAAGAAATGGAGAATTGATTTCCATTTGAAGATTCATGTCACTGCTGGGAAAGCATTTTTCCAAGAGATCATTTTTTTTCCATTGACAGATTGTTGTCCCTCGAAACAGATTGATGTTCCCTTAGGAAACAACATCATAACTGTTGTAACTTAATTAATTAATTAATTTATTTACTATTTTTAAATAAAGTGTTGTTTCTTTTCTAATTTCTCTTATGTTTTTGTGTTTCAAGTGTTGCTTCCTTCAAAGTTGTAGTTTCCATTCCGTTGGTGAATGCATAATTGTTCTTCTATCAAATGAACATTTGTTGTTCCGTCCAATGAATAGTTGTTGTTCTATCAAATTAACAGTTGTTGTTCCTTTCAATGAATGGTTGTTGTTCCGTTAAATGAAAAATTGTTGTTCTGTTCAAAGAACAGTTTCTTTTCTATTAAACGAACGGTTGCTGTTTCGTTAAACCAACAACTGCTATTTCGTTCAAAGAATGGTTGTTGTTATGTTAAATTCACATTTGATATTCCATTGAATGAACAACTATTTCTCCATTCAAAGAAAAATTGTTGTTTTGTTAAATGAACAACTGTTTTTCCATTCAAAGAACGGTTGCTGTTATATTAAACGAACAATTGATGTTTCATTAAATGAACAACTGTTGTTCTGTTCAAAGAACAATTGTTGTTCTGTTAAACAAATATTTAAGGTTCCATTCCTGATTGAACATTTGTTGTTCTGTTCCCAATTGAACACTTTTTGTTTTGTTTCGGACATAACATTTGTTGTTCCATTCCCGACAGAACATTTGTTGTTTTGTTCCTGATTGAACATTTGTAATTCCATTCTTGATAGAACATTTGTTGTTCTTTTCTGATAGATCAATTGTTGTTCCACCTATACAGTCATCCATTTGGCTAGAAACTTGCATCAAAATCTCTTTTAAAAAACATTCATATTGATTGCATTATGATTTCTTTTAACCATTTGCTGATTACCTTTATTTTAAAATATGACATGATTCATCTATTGAATGACTTGCTGTATCTATTTCCTGTGGATATATTCTTAATTTGATTCAACACCAATATCAATAGCTTGCTAGTTTTCTCTTTTACACTTTCAATTAGCAAGTTTCTTTTGGCACGATGCAAGGAAAGAAAACATATCTTTTGTGGGCGTTCTTTTACTTCTTACACCATCCCTGACTCTTAAGGAGTTAGTGAGCCTCTCTCAACTTATAATGTAAAATTGGAAATAAGATAAATCTTTCTGAAAGAGGATAGGAGGTATCATTACGAGCTGGCCTACCATGATCATAAGGACTTAACATAAGTGGCATTCCCATTGTGGCTACCACACTGGGGTAATGGCCTTTTAGATATTATATATGTGTAAGGATAGGAGGTCTCATCAAGAGCCGACCTGTTCACTTTATTCTACCCTCATGAATGGCATTGTGGTTATTTGGTTATCATGCCAGCACAGTCGTCTCTTTGAATAAATATGTAAATACTAATAATAATGATAAAAAATCATAACTTGAGGATAATGGCTCATTTTCAGGTTTAAGAGGCAACCTTGTCGAGGCTATAGATGCATGTTTGAAGCAGTGGCTCTGCCCATGGTATTGGAGTATTACTTTAAATAGCCAAGTATTCAGTATGCTAATACTTCCTATTCAATTAATCCAAAGGGACAAACCACCATTGGGTAGTGTTTATACATCTAAAAACTGGTATGGCTATTGAAAATCCATTGAATGAATCACTTTAGCATTGTCCAATTAGTTGACACTAGCAATCATTATTCTTAATCGTGCTTTGTAATTTTTCACTTTATTAATCTCAAAAGGTAAATCATTTATCATAATGACTATTTACATGCTTTATTCTTTTTACGATCATTTCTAACCACTCGTATGACTGATAATTATTTCACTTCACTTCACCTATCAGACTCCTTTGATTGCTTCATGCCATATTAATGATGTCGTGTGTACTTCTCCTTTTCCCATGCTTTAAGGACGAGGACATCCTTTTCTCATTAGCGGGGGAAGGTCATGCACTATGATGATATGACAAGATATAATTACTGAACTCTTCTGTAACTGGCTAATTTGACAAAATATTATTATTGCATTTATACAAAAGTTTTTTCTGATTGAAATATTTGCATGTAGCTTATATGTTTTTGTTAAAAACTAAAATTGAGTATCTAAGAAAATTACATGCAAAGTAGTGAATTGTTTACAGGATAACAACAAGTATGGGGGGAAACTCTATTCGCAATGAGCTCACACTATTGCAA
Source organism: Pinus taeda (assembly GCA_000404065.3). Lineage (NCBI taxonomy): Eukaryota > Viridiplantae > Streptophyta > Pinopsida > Pinales > Pinaceae > Pinus > Pinus taeda. The sequence goes on along the minus strand of APFE031123611.1, from coordinate 75,413 downwards.
CTAACAGAAGAGGCTTGTGTAACTCGCGAACACGAACAATTGTTTAGAGAAGATATGCTTGCATGGCTTCCACCTTTTGCATCACTTTCAACATCAACTCAGCCTACATCAACTTCAACAAATGTCATTCCACATTTTTTCGGAGTTAAAACTTGAGGTAAAATAGCATAATTTTCTGATTTATTAAAAATTTAGGAGAATTTCATAAAAATCCATTGAGCATTATTTATCATCATTCATTCCATGTTTTTACCACTTCCCATTTTTCAGAGACATAGAATATTTAACTTTGGGGAGTGTTACTTTCATTCATTTATTTATTATGAACATGCAATCATCCATCAATCTCCTTATTCATTCTCAAAACCTCCCTCATTCCATGTTGTTTTACGCCAAACATAGATTTCAACAATGATTGTAGCAACCACCTCAATTTGTTTTCTAGTATTGCATGAAGGCATGTGAATTCTCGAGTTTGAGGGAGGAATTGCTACACATGATGGATGTTTTCTACTTTCTTTCTCATTTAAGGCATATAATTTCATTTTTATACAATGTAGAATTTGATTTGCGTATATCTTTATATATATAATATATATTTAAAAACTATGAACTGAATTTTGGTGATTTTTGGACACCAAAAAGGTGTCATTAAATTACACAAATCCAAAAAATTTCAAATTAAATTAGTTTGTAAAAATTCAAAAATCATGCACTATCACCCGCAACCCTTTTTCTTATATCTCATGATCCGTATATCAAAATGATCTAATTTTTGGATTAGAGAAGCATTAATATAGTAGAAATCTACTTGAAAACTTTCAGCAAAATCTGTTTTGTAGTTTTTGAGAAAATGGTTAATGAAGTTTACCATTACTTATATCATATTTTGCTGCAACTTCATATACATATAGTTGAAAGTCAATGTGAAAATTGTTACACATTGAATATTCATTATTTAAGGAAGAAGTCATTTGTTCCATCAATTTCATGAGTTGGCATGAAAATTTTTGTATTATAGCACGGTTAATACAGAGATTTTGGGTTGCATGAGGACATGCAACATATTCAGTTTGGGGGTATGTTGGGCCACTAATTTGTCATTATTATTATCACTTTTTAACCTCTATTTCATCAATTTCTACCATTCTTTATCATGTCATTTATCATAATTTATCATATAATTCCATTTTATAATTATTTATGTTCTATGGATAAATATTATTTTTTCTCCTTTATTTTTAATATTGAAGATTATTATCCATTATTTTTCCAATGATGGTTTATTAATGAATTTTTGTCAGTCATGATTTTAGCCTCCAGGATCTTCTCTAGATTGAAAATTTGATTTCTAGCTCATAATCAAATATTCCAACTCTGAAATTTGCTGGGATAAGAAGTGACATTTTTGCATTTGACGTTTAGGGAAAATGAAGATGAATCTTGAAAATTCGATACATGGGTTTTGCGCATAACATACCAAGTTAGTTTTGACAGTAGCAGTTTTCCAAATTTCGGTTTGGATTGAGAGAAACACAAGGTTATTCGAAGATGATTTTCTCTGATATGTTGTTGTGGCCATTTTCCAAATTCTTCCAATTGCAATACTATACTTAACTTGTTCCTGCTAAATGATGATGTGAAGATATTCTAGATCTGATATTGTTTATTGAGATTATGTAATCAATCCAAAATTGTAATGGAATTCATTTTGTAATCAACTTTGTTGTAACTTCCCTTTACCCTCTGTGTATTTAAATGAAAACAAAGATCAAAGAAGGGAGGGATAATTAGGAGATAGGAGATGGACAATTGTTAGATAGGATGTAGGAGAAGAGATAAGAGATGAGAGATGGGAAATGAAAAATTGTTGAATTTGAGGCAAAGCTAAGAGCTTCATTATGTTGTAATTATTTCTCTCATATATTTTAATGAAGGAAACTATCCACTGTGCTCTACATCTATTACTTGTAATATGATCTGAATTATTTCTCAAAGCAGAACTAAGTCTTGGGCAGTTGGGCCCACTACCTTGGATGATGTGTTGCCTTGAGCATGTAAATTAGTGTAGTTATGTGTTTGTTTATTTGAATTTCAATTTTCATTCCTTAAAGTAGATTTCATTTCTTTTAACTAATTTGTTGTCAGCTACATATTTTAGATTTGTTATTTCATCCAATTTTTAGATTTCATTTAATTTACTGCTCTAGATTAGCCTTTAAATTATGTTGGGTGCAATAGATTAAATTTGCAATTCAGTAATATGTGGTTTAATTTAGCAATGATTCAAGTTGTGTGATTAGAATAATTGCTTTTCTTGTCATTTACTTTCTTCTTTTCAATTTTAGTTTTATTATTCAAGTCATACATTTTATTTCTTGTTGAATGAGCTTGATAGTATAGAACACAATCATATAGAACTAGAGTTAGCTGTTGGTATTTGTTATGCATATATTTTATTGATTGACTTGAAATAAAAAGACGCTCCTCGGGTTGATAATTAATGTCTAGGTGATTAATTGTGTTTTTATTAAGCAATTAATTTTCCCCAACAATGTCTTTGTTTTGATGACAAGTACAATGGAAGGAGGGTGTTGTGCTAAAGGATTCTCTTCAACAATATTTTCATTGTTTACGTGCTCTCGATTTCCTATACCATCCTTTGGAAATATAGTCTGTCCAGATCTCAGTCACAGCTCATTACGTTCAAAACAAGTAGAGCCATAATCTGAGTTTACAACAATTTCCAAGTATTGGATGGGTCTGCTATTTGGATTAGGATTCAGCTGTGCAAATAATTGAGGATGTAATCAAGGTGGAAAATTTAGGGGAAATTAAAGTGGTGGTTGTGACTGAGGAAACATCTTGACAAATGGATAGGCGCTGCCAGTTCTAAGACCATATTGGTCCCTCTATAGGTGAGTTTTCCCAATGTGAAGGGTATGATCTATTCGATGGGCTCTGCTATGAAGATGTAGGATATTGTTGGTTTGGCCACGAGGGTCTAGAAAATGAATGATTTATCCATGGTGGTGTGGATTATTATTGAGATATGTAGGTGGTATTATAAGGTTTCTAGCCCTACCACATTGATAAAAAAATCTATTGTTGAGCATACTGTCCAAAATGAAATAGAGAAGGATCTTGAATTATACCTTGAGGGAGATTCTGCCACTATTGTCATTATCCCATGAGGTACCTTGGCTTAGGATCTTCCTCAGCCTCCTTGAATACAAATTTCAATCCAGGCAGTGAGGGACAATGTTTCGTTGAGTGGTCTTTAGTGCATATAGCACATAACTCAACTGTGTCTAGCAGGCACTCTTTGTAGCTATGTTTATTTTGACAGTAGGGACAGAAAATAGGCAGGGCATGTTTTGTCTCAGATTGGTTTTGCTTCACCTGTAAGACATCCAATTGTGTATTTAGTGTACTTAAAATATTAGTTTTAAAGTCTTATAGGAGATTACCAATTTCGACTCGAGTCACTCCTCATCCTGCAATCCTAATAGGTTTATTGAGAGGGTCACAAATCCCAGAATTGGTCTGTCTACTTCCTTGTGAGCGTCTGATACACAGTTTTATGATATCATCATTTTATTCCTTGTGAATATCATCTTGCCCCATCAGATTAAGTGTTTCTATCCACTCATCTTTCATACCTCTAATCAAAGAAGTTTTCAACACTTATTTAAGTAAAGTGGTGTAAGGTGATCTTTGAAAATTATATTGAAACCTTTCAACATATTCCTCCAGAGTTTCATATTCTTTTGAAATCATTTTAAATATTTCTTCTTTTAAATCCCTGGATTGAAAATAGTCTTGATATTTGGTAAGGAAGGCTTATTTCATATGATCCCATGAAGTTATGGTACCACTTGCTAGCCCCATGAATCAATGTAAAGCTTCTCCCTTTAAGGTGGAAGGAAACAATTTCAATTTTTGAGGGTCATTGGTATAGTCATAACGTCAGCATAAAACATAAAATTCAAACATAAATGCATTAAGATCCTCAAAATATATTCCATGGAAATTTGGAAGATTCTATAATGGGATGGATTTCATTGGTGCATTGGCTTGTGGATCAAGAATCAGGTATTCTATAGTCGAAGTTTGTGTTCCTAGCGCTGTCTTTTCCATTTGGTCAATAATATGCCATTAATCCTTAGGTATTTCATGATTAAGGGGGTATTATCTATAGAGTAATATGATGGCTGGGTTTTGGACCTTAAGTAGGTCTCAAACCACTATTTAGGCTAGGAACTTTATATTCTTTCATTACAACATGTGTCGCAGGAAATTATGGTTCAGAAAGTTGTGGGTGTCGCTCACTCATATCACCCTCCCCCTCTCTTAGATTGCAAGAATGCCCCTCACTTTTACTGGAAGGACTGGGATAGCTAATAGATTTAGCTTGAAAAAAATTCTCAGACCCTATTGGTTTTTCATGAATCTCAGCGTGAGCTGTAGTGGATGACCCTGCCTCTTGAGGGGAAATAGTAGAACCCTTCCCAGATGTTGTTTGGGGTCTTACCAACACTTCCGACTATGAATTGTGAATAATATAATCTATAAAGCTTGTTCTTCCAAGTTCAGGCTGACCTTTGGTTTTGGTGGTTTTTTAGGTAAATGTTTGATCTATAACTATTTTATTTGTAGTCCCTATGCTTTTTCCTAGTCATACACACTGAGAAATCCAAAGGTATCAACTGAGGGTAGGCAATGGCACAAGTGTTTTTCTTACTGCATGCACAAGTTCTTACCTTCTGTCTTTGATACCCAACCCTACAGGGATACAACTAACACTTCTATGACAACCTCCGTGACAATGACCCAAAAATGTTGGGTTTCTTAGTTGTTTTTAAAAGACCAACTGACCTATTACATTAAATATTCAACCCAGATCTTCGTCTGTTTATTTCAAGGTTGTCCACACAGTATGTGCAAGAGATAGTGCTAATATTATATAATCCTAATGAAAGTTAAATTCATGTGAATACAAGGAACAACAAGGATCTATTGAAAAGAACAATTTGCTCACAACTTCTAGGTGTCAAGCATAAACAATTAAAACTACTAAAGGAATCAAAGCATTAAATCTTTTACCAGAAGCAATGAAGTAAGAATTAAATCTTCTACCAAAAATATTGAAATAACCATGCTAACACAAAGTTGTTTCCTAGGAGACAACATCTATAAGGAAGGAACAACACTGTGAATAGAAATGAATCCACTGAAAGAAATATCAAATCTTCAATATTAACAACTCTTCATTAAGCACGGGGGAATTGGCAGTGGAGGTCAAGAGGAGCGGAAGCGCAACGAAGGTGACTAGGGTTTCTACTTTTTGAAGAGGTTTTTCCCCATGGATGGACGCAGAGGAGGCAGCTTCACTCCCTCCTACAAGGAGGCGGTGGCGAACAAGGGCAAGAATCCTCGAGGAACAGGTAAAGGTAATGTTGAGGAAGGAAGAAGAAATAGGGAAGAGGAAACAGAAAGTACCAAATCGAAGGAGAATGATGGAACAAAAGACGAGGAGGAAAATGACAAAAAACAGGGAACAAAAGACAAAAATTAGAAGGGACCGTGTGAACCTAAAGCTGAAATCACTCCTAGAGTAGTTTTAAATGATCCAGCGCTGCAGGTGCACAGGGAGTACATGTGGACTTATGCAATCATATGCAAATTCATGGGGCTATGGCCCATTGAAAAAGCTTTACAAACATGGATCAGATACCACTAGAAGCCTAAAGAGAGCATTGATCTTCATCTGGGGTCCAAGGGATTCTTTACTATGGTGTTCACTAACATTGAAGATAAAGATAAAGTATTTGAAGGTGGGCCCTACTTCTATGTAGCAACAGGGCTCTATATACGACCATGGCAAATGAGCTTCGTACCGAAGCGGGAAACTTTGACTTCAGTCCCAGTTTGGGTAAGACTCTATTCTCTACCTCTTGATTATTGGAAAATAGAATAGCTAGCTGCCATAGGCAATAAATTAGGATGGTTTGTCAAATCTTTTGAAGCCACAAGGAGGGGAAAATATACCTCCTTCGCAAGGATCTGTGTGGAGATGGATTTGTTCAGTGCTCTTCCAGATGAGGTCATCTTGGAGGTCTTTGATGAGGATTGGTGTAGACAGTCGACTACGAGCATATCCCATTTAGATGTCATAGATGCCATGAACATGGGAACCTACTAAGAGACTGCCCCCTTAGCAAAGCAGAGAACAAAAGCAAAACTAACACAATGAAGGACACAAAAAGCTTTCATAAAGTAGTCCATAAAGGAAAAGGTGGCAAAAAACGGCCAAAGCAACACCAAAAGGAAGGACAAAAGGTTAGTCAGAATCAGTTCCAAGTTCTTGAAGAGGATGAAGAAATATCAGTAGAAGATCAAGTAATGAATGAAGGTTATGAGAAAAAGGACAAGGAAGAAGAACGTGATCAGACACAGGAAAATGAGAAACAGAAAGGGATCATGCTAAGTGAATCAGAGCTAGAAATGGATCAAGAAATGACCCACAGTGAGATGGAAATGGAGGAAAATGAGCTACAGGAGATTCTTGACAGAGAAAACCTGGATCTAGAAGGGTTCTTGATTTAGGGAACAACTAGCAGGGTAGAATCACTACCACAAGAAGAGTTCAACCGAATAGAGCAGTTATTCTTATGGAAAACTTAGGAAAAGGGTTTGGAGGGAGTAAACAACATTGAAGGATAGGGTAATGAAGGGGTGAAAGTAGTAAAAACGACTCCAGGGTTAGCACTGAGAAATCCAGGAAAAAAAGAGGCAGGAAAAAGCAGAACGAGCTACTAAGGGAATGTGGAAAGCTTATGGTAAACTAAGATAAGATGAAAGATCTAACCAGTTACTCCTTTACCAATATTTAATTATGAAGTTCACATCTTGGAATATTAGAGGTCTAGGAAGTAAGACAAAGCAGAGAATGCTGAATAATAGAATGAAACAGGTAGCTCTGGATATAATTTTTGTCCAAGAAACAAAATGCTCCATACAAAAATTAAGGCAAATTCGTAGTAAATGGCTTAGCAAGTTTGAGTTTCTAGAAGTTAAAGAAAAAAATATAGCAGGGGGTATCCTTACTCTCTGGAATCCCCAAAAACTTGGAATAATTGATGCGGAGGCATGAAGGAATTATTTATCAATGGTTATACAACCTGTAGGAGACAGGGACACTTACCTAGTTACGAATGTTTATGGCCCGCAAAGGTTAGATGAAAAAATCAGGTTTATAGACTCCTTGGTAGATCTCCGGGTCAGATATGTAGGATTACCTTGGGTCATAGGAGGGGACTTCAATATGATTAGAGCTCTCTCAAAGAAAAAAGGGGGTACAAGAGCTCTAAATAAAGATTCCTTGGCCTTCCAAATCTTTTCAGAAAACATGAAGCTTGTTGATATTGAAACAAACAATGGCTTTTTCATATGGAACAATAAAAGAGGAGGGGATTCCCAGGTAGCCTCCAAGTTAGACAGATTCATGATATCTGAGGATCTCATGCTTCTAGACAAAGCAATTATAGTAGGAATTCTTCCTTTTGGAGGCTCAGATCACTGGCTGGTTCAAATGGAGATCAAGGGCATAGGTACCCCAAGAAATAGACCTTTCAGATTTGAAAATATCTGGCTTTCTCACCCATAATTCATCAGAAACATTGAAAATTGGTGGGTGGAGGATTTGTAGACTCAGGGATCATCAATGTTCCTGTTGCACAAAAGATTAAAACACATCAAGATGAAGCTAAAAACATGGAACAAGAATGAATTTGGTAATATTTTTGCAGGAAAGAAATCTGTGGAAAATAAAATTCTGGAGCTCAACCAAGCTTTGATCAAGGAAGGCTTTGACAAGAGAAAAAATGATCAAGTAGAGAAATATCATCAAGAATGGGAAAACTTTTGCAAACAAGAGGAATTTTGGAAACAAAAGTCAAGAGTTCAATGACTAAAAGAAGGAGAGCACAACACCAATTTTTTCCATAGATCCACCATAGCAAATAGGACTCACAACAAGATCTCTTCGATCAAGGATGAGGATGGGCAGATACATCAATCCCATGAGGAGAAAGAAGCGGTGTTAGTTAAGCACTTTCGAGATATTGCCCAAGAAAACAATTTAGTAAGGGATCCTTTCATCAAATACCTCACTAAACATATCCCTAAGTTGGTGTCCAGAGAGGATAACTGTAATCTCAACAGACCAGTAACTAAAAAGGATGTCATTGAGGTCCTCAAGGAAATGCAAAATGGCAAGGCTCCAGGTCCGGATGGATTCAATGTGGATTTCTTCAAAGCTTGTTGGAATATTATCAAAAAGGATATTTTAAGGGTAGTGGAAGATTCCAGACTGAACATAACTATTTTGAAAGCTCTCAATACCTCCTTTATCTCCCTAATTCCAAAACAGGATAATGCTCAAACGCCAGAGAGGTATAGGCCTATCGCTTTATGCAATGTAGTTTATAAGATAATTTCCAAGTTTGTGGCCAATAGACTCAAAACTTTGCTGCCTACACTTGTTTCAAGGGAACAATCGGGTTATGTGGAAGGTAGACAAATTCTTGATAACATCATTCAAGCTCATGAGGTGGTCCACTTGCTAACTAGTAAAAAGAAAGCTGGTATGATCATGCAATTGGATATAGCCAAAGCATATGATAAAGTGAACTAGACTTATATCAAGAAAGTGCTTACTGCATTTGATTTTGATCATAAATGGGTCAGATGGGTCATGGCCTTGGTGACTTCCTCTAGCTTTTCAATTTTAGTTAATGGCTCTCCCTCTTAAATTTTTCTTCCTTCTAGAGGACTCGGATAGGGAGATCCGCTCTCTCCTTTTCTCTTCATCCTCATGATGGAAGGGCTGGGGTGTCCATTAAGCATGCAAGAGTAATGGGCAAGATTCAAGGACTCCAACTTGTGGAGAATGCTCAAGTTCTAACTCATCAACAGTTTGTAGATGATACCATGTTACAAGGAATTCCCATAGTCAAGGAAGTGATAGCTTACAAATTTTTTTTGAATGAATTTGCCATGGCATGATGTATGGAAGTCAATCTTTACAAATCAAAAATATTTTTCATTAACACCCATATTGCCATTTAGAGAAATGTCTCCAGAATTCTCGGCTTTCAAAGAGATTCCCTCCCCTCTAAGTATTTGGGAGTTCCTCTTACGGCTAAACCTTTGAATAAGAACATATGGGAACTGTTAATCATTAAGATGTAAGCTAAAGTCAGGAAATCGGCAATCAGGTCCTTAAATCTGGCTGGTAGATTGGTTCTTACAAAAGTAGTGCTCCAAGCTATCCCAGCCTTTATGCTATCAGCTCTCCCAGCTCCAAAAGGAGTCTTACAACAATTTATAAATATCCAAAGGGATTTCCTTTGGGGCAAAGAGGAAACAAGGAAAAAATGGGCCTTAGTCTCATGGGAAAAGATCAGTGAACCCAAGAATCAAGGAGGCCTAGGATTGGACAATCTAGAGATTCTTAGTAAGGTTCTAGGGGCCAAACTTTGGTGGTGATGGGTTAAGGATCCTTAAGTTCAATGGGAAAGCGTCTGGAAAGAAAAATATGCCAGTGCCTGGCTTTCTTCCGATATCATAAGAATGTATGGAAACATGAAGGACTCTCCCATATGGAACAAGGCCTCGGAGAATAGAGGGGTGGTGCAAAAAAGCAGTTTCTGGGAAATCAGAGAGAGAGATCTGGCACTATTCTAGGAGGACAAATGGCAACAAGAACCAACACTATTGAAAGAGGAATTTTTGGGCCTCAAGCATGAGACAGACAACCAAGGATTAGTGAAAGTAAAGGACTTTTGGGAGCATTCTCACAACATAGGAAAATGGAGAACCTGGAGAAAAATAGATGGTAGAGAGGACAAAACCCTCGTCAGTAGAGCATAGACCCTTAAGAGGATTTTGGATTAGAGGATGATTTTAGTCACTGAAGGGCAGGATCAACTAAGATGGGGTAGCAACAAAGAGGGAAATTTTAATATTAAGGAAGCAAAAGGTATTCTCCTTGGGCTGGATTCCCAAGCTTCGGACAGAACTTGGCAGAAGTTATGGAGGCACAAAGGCTGGATGAAGATCAAACTCTTTACGTGGCTAGTTCACCATAGGAAAATATTAACCTGGGATAATATTAGGAAGAAGGGTATGCTGGGACCCTCTTGATGTCAGCTCTGTGAGGCTCAAGAGGAGACTATAGAACATCTTCTCAATAGTTGCACTTTCACCTCCAGATTATGGGATATTTTTGCCACCATCTTCAAGCAGTCAGATAGAGACAAAGAGAGTATCACTAACACCCTAAACAATTGGAGGAATAATTTTTCATATTATGAAGTTGTTAACTCTTCCTGGGCTCTTTTGCCAAGTTTCATTATATGGAATGTGTGGAAATAAAAGAACAAAAGAATCTACAAAGAAGAGAAGAACTCCTTGCTTCGCCTGTTGGAGCAGATCTTGAAATAGCTTAAGTAGATAGTTAGCACCATAGTAAGGGATCTCCCCAAAAATCCTCCATCAGAAGTAGAGTTAACAATTCTCAGGCAGTTACGCATGCAGGGGCTCACTCCACGAGGTCTAGTTAGGAAAATAATCATGAGGGAAATGGTTAAAGATTTCTAGAATCCTCCCTTGGAAGGTTTTTTGAAGTATAACATCGATGGTTCTTCTAAACATAACCCGGGAATGGCAGGTTATGGAGGATTTCTTCGGGGTGAAAACATAAGCATCATCTCCCTCTTCCATGGTCATTTAGGAAAAGCCACAAACAACATGGCAGAATTAATGGCTTTGGAGCAATTCTTAGAATTTCTGAAACATGACAACTGCCAAAATGTGATAATAGAAGTTGATTCAGAGCTAGTCATCAACACGGCCAAGAGAATTAGTCATGGAACAGGGCAGGAAAAATTTACAAAACACTGGAGGTTAATACGGGTTCTCCATAAAATTTAGGAACATCTTCAGAGGCTATGCACACTTAGATTCTTCCATGTGCATAGAAAGGCCAACAAATCGGTGGACATTCTAGCCAACCAAGGTGTTAGCTACAAGGATAGCAGAATTTTGATGGATTGGCTCGCAATGTCGCAGAGCAACCTAAGAGAACTTTGCCATAACAAGGCGGAAGAGGACAAAGAGGTGTATAAGAACAAAATTAAGGAAGCCAATTCATAATGAGTAGATTCCTGCAAGATTCACAATTTTGGTCAGACAGGTCTACGGAGGAAGACTGGACAGGGTCAGCCTTGGCGGCCATGGTAATCACAACCCTAGAAATTACCAAAGTCTGGCACAAGGTTTTCTCAGTCAGGAGAGAGGTTGAAGGTAATAATCGACAACATCTGTTTTGGCGGCACCATTTCCCAATTTTCCAGTGGCGGGAGACTAAACCGCTTCCCGAGTGGTTTCGGAGCGATCGCAAAGCTTTCAAGCCAAAGGGGGTTTTAAGAATTTGGCAGCGAAGCCATACAACTCATGGCACGTGGATGAGGGCTGGGTCTGAAAACCACCCTCATCGCACACTAAAGCTATATCACTTCGACCATGCGATTTTCAGCTCTGCTGTCCGATTTAGCAAGGCTGATCAACGATCTGGTTCCAACGAGCGATTTGGTGGGGTCCAAGGGTTACTCATCTTGCTTCTTCATGAGGCGATATATACCTCCAATGTCAGCTTTAAAATGAAGATGGGATGACAACGATTAAGAGGTAGGTCAGGTTTTTGTTGGCGCGGCTATATGTGGGGAGGGTTCACAAGCCCTGTGATTTTGGTTACTTATTTTTGTTTGTACTCAAAAGGGTTGGGAAGGTATTTTTTTGGGGTTTGAGGGCTTGAATTCAGTCGGGAATTCTCCTTTTTGGCCTTAGACCACTTAGTTTGGTGGAAATGTGTATATATTGTAAATTTCGTTTGATTTAATGAAATAGAAGGCATGACTCTTGCTTTAGCAAAAAAAAAACTCTTCGTTAATCACAAAAAACACAAAACATATAACACTCTAAGAACCAACTATAATAAATCCAATTCTATGATATTTGACTGTGATTGTTGCAGAAACTAATACTATAATGAAAAATCCAATAAGCAACGATTATATCTAGAAAGAAATTGAATGATTGTAAAACAATAGCTGAAAGCGAAACATAAATTTAATAACACAAGAAAGGATAGTAGTTGTTCCAAGACTAGACCCAAGATCTCTGGAATTCAACTTCCTCGTAGCTAATTAAGTGTAATAAGTTAAGGTTGAACCATGAAAGTCTCGATTAAATTAATATGAAAAACTTACAAAAGATGTATGTAAAAACTTATACCATAGATCAAAATGAAAACAAATCCCCACTAAACTAACAAGGTACAATTACTCCTTTTGTATTACAATCAAGTCTATTTTCAAAATAGAGAAGTGATCTTGAGAATCTGAAGATTCTTAAGATGCTTAATTAAAATTAATAAATATCCAACTATAAAAACCCTGGTGAAAATTCTATGTAAAAAATATATAAGGCCACAGTCGATGGGACACGTATACCAAGCTGAATGGTGGGAATTGGCAAAGGCAATGGATAAGGTTTTGGAAAGGCATGAGGCATTAATTGGCATTTATTTATGAAAATAATGGAAATTAGGAGAAAAAGGAGGTGAAAGGTCATAGGTTGCATGTAAGGAGGAAAATGAAGGAAAATAATGCAAAATGGAAAATAGAGGCCTCATTCATAAAAATACTTGTGAGGATTAGTTGGTAAGCTTTTTACAGGTTTTGGTGGAGCTCTCTTCTATTCTCTCTCTCATACTCTTGGATAGTTAGAGTTTTCTTGGATCACTCTTAGAGGGAGTGGCATACTTGGATTTTTGGAGCAAGAAGACAAAGAAAGAGAAGGACAGTGCAAGAAGGCATCAGGATCAACAACTACATCAGATTTTCTTGTGGGTACCGAGTTACATGTATGTTTTCGTCACTAGTTTTGGCATGTACGACATATTCATGTGGATTATTGGTTGTGATTTGTAATTGGCATGAAGGATTGCCTAGATTGACAATGGATTGCCTAACCTTGCCATTTCCTAGATATTCATGGAGTTTGTGGGTTTATTTCCTTCTTGTGTTTTTTGTTGATTCTCATTTTTCCTTAGATTGCACTGAGTTACTAGTTCATGGAGACTTGGTTGGAAAAATACTCTAGAGCCCTGTAACAACATGAGTTTAGTTACTAGTCTCATAGCCTTGGTTGGGAAAATTCTCTATAGCCTTGTAACAACTTGGGTTGAGTTACTAGTCCCATAGCCTTGGTTGGAAAAATGCTCTGGAGCCCTTGGTGGGTTGAGTTACTAGTCTTGGAGCCTTGGTTGGAAAAATTATCTAGAGCCTGACGATAGTTGTGTGTTGAGTTACTAGTCCTAGAGCCTTGGTTGGACAAATGATTTGGAACTTGGCCACAACTGTGGATTGAGTTACAAGTCATGGAGCCTTGGTTGGAACAAATGCTTTGGAGCCTTAGATCGCTACGATAGAGACCGATCTAATGATGGTTTTGTGATGTCTGACCATGAGGTGGAATCACTTTTTGATGGGTTGAGGTGGATGGCCTCTGGAAGCTCTAGATAATTTTTTATTGATGGGTTCTACGATATCCCACATTCATGCTTGGAATATGGCATGGGGGTGAATGGATGAAGAGAGATATGGCCTAACCATTTTATAGTCAGGTGGAACGTGGAAGTCCCATCTCAGGTTTGGATTTTGCATCATTAACAAAAGGTTATTTCTCCTTGTATATCTATGAGAATTATGATGGATTATCTGTGGTTTATACGTCTAATATTTCATTGGTATTCTTTTCGCTGTTATGCTAGTTATGTATGTATTTTATGATAGCAAATATGTATGGCTCTCATCATGTTTTTACTTGTTATTAAATGATCGATGTATCTATGACCTAATGGATGAAATGGAAGCTAATGTGATAAGGAGACAATGCTTCATAGCAAATCTTAGATAAGTATGAGACCTCTATGCTCAAATATGTTATTTACACATGTAGGTTGCATATTTACTAAGTGTTTGACAAAATATTTGTCATGCTTAGGCTTAGTTAGGTCAAGCCCTTAATCGAGTTTAGAGGCTTTGCCTTGGTTTCATTTATTGTCTTGGGAAGTCTCATAAAGTTCTAGGCATTGGTTTGGAGACTAGCCCTGTTAACACCCAGGTTGTTCCCTATGACTCCCAAGGGAATATGGCCGGGGTAACCACTAACCAATCTTTGGACTACAGCTTCTAGACTAGCTGTAATCAGAGAGGGCTCTCTCTGTAAGGTTTGTCACTGTTTTAATGAAATTTTAGGCTAGTTATGAAGTGAATGTTTGATTGTTTTTTATGTTTGGTTGGGAGGATGCTTCTGATAGTTTTAGAGCATTATCTGCAGATGAAACTAATCCATTGGGCAATGGAGTCTGTAGCTGTGGTTTCCTTGAAATCCTGGCTTAGTGCAACTGGAATTACAGGGCCTGTGTGTATTTCATAAAACAAACTGTAAATTGTGAGGGTGAAATGAAAAACAACTAGCAAAGAGCAATTAAGGATTCTTTACTAAGCTGGGTAGTGGGAAAGAAGTCTATTACTTAGGAGCAATTACTTGAATTCCTGAAATAACAGAGCATTGTGATGATATAGTATGAAAGGTAGCATTTAAGAATTACTCTTTCGATACCATAACTGAAGAAAACATATGAAATAGCTTGGATTGAGCTCAGGGTAATCAATGATTAAGTCTTGGGACTATTCTTTTTCCTTGCCATTTAGATATTGAGTACATGGAGAACATGAAAGATGTATGAAAGTATAGCAAACATATATGTAACAGAGAGTAACGAGAAAACTTATTGTGCCATGGAATACACAGGAATCTTGCAACTTTGAGCCATACACCATCAAGATATCAAGAGACATAATGCTTGGAGAAATCCCATCATCCTTTGTATTAGCTGTCTGAAGATTTACAACATAAGAGTAACAGAAGAGATATCAAGAGATTTCTTACATCCGGAGTCCAACCCCTGCTAACAAATGCGAGGGGGAATATATAGAAGTCTAATACAAAAATATCTCAGGCATTGAGTCATCTGAGAGGGAAAAATCTTCTTACACTCGTACACGGCTTGTAGATGAAAAGTAATTACAATCTTAAATGAGTTATAAAGGCTCTTAACTCTCGTCAGAGTAATTTTGACCTTTGGGGTTTGCGGAGTTGGTTGAGCGGCTTTATCATAACTGCTGAATGATGTGCTGTGCAACTGTCACTTTCCTGTGTCTTCTTGGCCTTGCCACCTATGCTTGCTGATGCTGTTGATGCGGCCGAGTACCTGTGCTGAGTTGGCTTAGCGTCTTCATACCTGCTGATGTATCTTTTGTCCAGCTGTGTATGCAATGCAAAATTTTTGCTGAAGAGAAAATCGTGATTACTTAACTTTGATTCAAAAGTAATCTTATTAATTCCTGCCATGTATCTGGTGGAGGCAACTGATGTTTCAAAATTGACCCCATGGTCTCATCAGCATCTGTATACTTATAAAAGTGAGGGGGTTCATCAAATAAGTGTGCAACTTCATTTTTAATAAAAAACAAATTATCTATTCTATCAAAAAGAATTTTCCCTGTTACTGGGCCTGCTGTTGAGGATGTACTGGGTGCTTCAGCAATCTGTGTTGCTGAAAAACTACTTACTCTCTTGACATACTTCTCATGTGAGAGTAATTTTCCTGATTCTAATAGGCTGGGGAGCCCCCTGTCCTGCAAAGCCATGAACCTGTTCTGAAATTTATTGATGTCAGCTTGCATATCCTGGATTCTTCTGTCCAGGGTCTGAATCAGGTTTCTCATTGTCAGGACTCTTTTGATTAAGGAGATGGTTTCAGTCCTGTTTCCAATTCCCATTCTCACCAGCTGGGAACTTGTCCTGTAATTGAGCACTTCTATCATCTTGGGGGCAATCTCAGGCATATTGCTTAGAGATGCCCTTGCTCTCTGCAATTCTTTTCGTGCTCTACTAATGAGTGCCACTTGCTCATATATGGCCTCAATATATTCCCATTGGTTGGTTATTGACTGTCCAATGGTGGTCCAGATGACTTTCTTGAGCTCTCCTGTAAATTTATCTAAAGTGAGCTCTTTTTCCAGCTCTGCAATCCTCTTCTTCAGGGCCTTCACCTCTCTTTCCCTCTCAGCCACATTTTGCTTTGATTTGTCATATTTCTCATTTATCTTTGCTAGGCTGTGCTGGGCTTGGCTGAGTTCAGACATCTGGGCCTCCAGTACCTGTATTTCTTTCCTCAGCTTCTGCATGTCCAGGCTTTCAGCCTGCTCTGTTGTAGGTGCTGAGGTGGTTGGTGCTGTGGTATCTGGAGCTTCCTGTTGTGCTTGTTGCTTTGGAGGGACACTATCTTGAGGGGTTTCCTCAAGGTTTATTGTTTCTGTAGGCGGCTTGGAAGATTGCCCTGCCTCCTTCCGCTGCAATGCTGCTTCCAATGTGGTTTCTGTATCTTGCAGCTTTTCTTGTGTTTCAATCAGTTCCTTGTATAATGTCATTAATAAGGAAGCTGCATCCTTTTCTTGCCTCTACTGGGCAACCTCATCTGTCTGTGGGTGGAGAGTTGGGGGGATCTTCAGTTTCTTCTTTATTGCAGCCATGTCTGCATCCCTCAGCTTAAGGACTTGTTGCACAGCCTTAACATCATTGGGGTCATGCCCAAACTCTATGATTATTTCCTCTAAGGCCTTGACTCTGTTATCTTTAGCTTGAGAGGATGCCTTCTCCAATTCAAGCTGCGTTGCAGTGTTGTTTAGGCTATTTTGCAGCTTGTAATTGACCAAGGTTTTATCTGCCAAGGTGGCATAGACCATCTCACCCGTCTGTTTGTGAAGCTCGATCTGGTCTATTGGGTGGATGTCTTTTGACAGGACCTCCAGATTAGTCCTGATGTAATCTGCAGCTGTTTGTGGTTGTTGCACTGTTGGAGTGAAGTGGCTCATGGTCATCTTGCCCTCTTGCACATCAAATGCAGACATGAGCCTTTGCTGATTTGAAGGAGCCATGTTTAGTAGGTGATTGTAGAGCCGAATTTTTATTGGCTCACTCCTTCTTTTGGCCTCTTTGAACTGCTCTTTTATGCTTGCAGTTGTCCCCTGCTGCTGCCCTGAGGAGCTCACCTCTCCTAATGTTGTCTTATCTTGCTCTTGCTGCAAGGAGCTGGCAGAAGCCTCCATACTTGGCATTTCCTCCTCTGAGAAGGGATTTAGCCTTTGCCTCTTCTCTGATGTTTCAGTGAGGGGAGTTTCCCTCTCTCTTTTTCTGCTAATATCCTCCCTTTGGAGGGTTTGGGAGGATGAGGAATCAACTCTGGAATCCTGTCGAGGAGGTGCCTTGTGTGTTTTTTCTGGGTAGCCATTTGGGCCTCTCCTTCTGCTCGCCTGACCCTGTTGGTCTCCCTGTTGCTGTTCCTGCTGGGGCTGCTGTTGTTGGCCCTGTTGGCCCTGTTGTTCCTCTGGCTCTTCCATAACTTTATCCTTGCCCTTGCTCTGCCCTTGATTTGTAGTTTGCACTGCCTCTTGTTGTGTTGCAGAGGATGAAGCAGCTGCTCCTGTTTAAGGATTTGGCAGAGAAAGCACCTGAGAAGGACATTCCAAGTCAGCCATCTTTAACAAATGCCTTCTAGCCCTTTCAACTAGTTCTTCTTGAGACACAGGCTCCTCTAGTGTGTTTCTTCTCGACGTTGGTTGGTTAGCATGTCTTTGAATGTGGAGCATGCTCTCATGCTCATAGCTAGAGAGCTTGCATTTCTGCCTTCTCAAGGATATAAAGTTGTTAGGGTCGTAGGGCTTCCAAAGGAAGCTTTGTTTTAGGCCAAGGCCTTCCAACATCCTATCTGCCTCTTTCCATACTTCTCTTTTGTTTAGGACAAAGTGGCCAAGTTGGTTTCTAACTTTAAGCTGTGTCATTTTACCCCTTCCTGCAAAGTGCACCTGGTCGGCATTGCCAAATTGCCTGAAATACTCCAAGGCAAAGAGTCTCATGGGCACAAATCTGGGCAGTTTGTATGGGCGCAGCTCACACCCATATATTCTAATCACAGTGAAATGCTGGTAGAGGTACCAATCTCCTATGCTGTAGGCACTGGATAGTTGTAGAATCCTCTGCATCTCATCAAAGAGTCTTGGAGGGGGTGATGTTAAAAAGAGAGACAATGCTGGATGGATAAATAAGTCTATGAACTCAGAATATGTATATGGTGAGTATGCAAGGATGTGGAAGACTGAGCTCCAGTATACCACTGATCTTGGGTTTACTGCTGCATCAGTTCTCTTGATTTCAAAGGAGAACTTCTCATGTTGGTGGTACAGAATGAGATGATAAATATATGAGGTGTATCTGAAGACCCTCTCTCTGGACAAGTGTAGAAATTGCTCATGTATCTTGTCTGAGATATATGTAGCATAGTCATAACAAATGGGGGTCTTACCAGGGGAAAACATGGTCATCATCACTAGTACAGTTTCCTCTATAAACTCCATTGATTTGTATCCCAGCACTGAGCTTATCATGTATGCCAAGTCCAGGCCCAGTTGATTTAAATAGCCATCAAAGATGGGAGGATGCAGCACTGTGTCAGATTTTTTGATAAACAATTGATTCAGCTTTAGGATCTCTGCCTCTGTCAGTATCTTGGCTCCTTGGTTGATTAGGTCCAATAGGGATAAAGGAACCAATTTCCTTTGAGTTTTGAACTGGACATCTCCCTGATGGCCTCAGGGGCGGTGTAAAATACTATTGCCCCTTGAGGGTTGAGCACAGCCCTCTGCATAGGGTCATAGCAGATAGCACACAAGTGGATCAGGTCAGGGAACTGGTTGACCTGGGGCAGCTTGAAGATTGGGAGGGAGGACTCCCAAATGCCTAGAATATCTGTTCCATCTCTATGCCTAGCCCTGAGCTCATTTAGCAAATGAATGTGGAACTTGCATTTGGATGGGCTATCCTCTGAGATTTGGTAATCTAGGTCTGCCAAATCTTGCCAATCCAGCTCTCTCTGGGGGGCATTCAGGGGAGTAACATTGAGGGCTACTGATGCTAAGGGGGTATCCATGTCTGTTTGAATGTTTGTTGAGATGATGAGCGTGCTACCTGAGAAAATGGAAATGAGAGGAACACCGAGTAACAGGATTGCTCTATAGCAGAATAGAATAGCGCTGGGCTCTCTGAGAAGGCTTCTTATAGAGTTTAGCAGACCTCCTTTGACAATTTAGGAGCAGGTTATGAGTTCACGATTGCGTGAACAGAGAAGGGTTTTCACTAAAATTGAAGTGCAAAATGGCTCTGCCAATGAAATTCGACCTCTAATTCTCCAGTGGAAGCAGGGTATACTTGGTTTTGTGGTGAATTTTCAGTATTCTGCTGTGTTCAGGTGTATTTTACAATTTACTGTGAAAAAACCAGTTTGCAAGGAGGTACACGGACAAATACCTGTTTAACCAGTTGCTCGGGACGAAATAGCAATTGGGTTGGCGCTTTGAGCTTCTGCGGATGGTCTGGAGTTGGCTGCTAAGCTGTTGATCGTAATATGCATGCAGACAGAGCAAAGGTGTTTTTTCACAAAATGATAGAAAAACGCGAAAAATCGTGAAAATATGGCCTTTTTGCTTTATTGGCGTGCTTTTCGAGTGACGTCAGCATGACGTCAGCATGTGGGTCCGGGTCGGATGACGTTAGCAGGACGTCATCGGGTGACGTGGCGGCCTGAGACCGGTCCACGGGGGCGATGAGGTGGCGGCCAGGTGGACGAATGGAGGACAAGGTGCGTGGTTGTGGCATTGACGTGGGTGACAGCGGGGCGGGGACGTGGGAGGACAGGTGTCGCCATATTGGGCCCCCTCCTGCACGGCAAGGAATCTGTCAGAGGGGGCTCCGACGGAGTTTGGCAGTGACGCGTGTCCCCGCGTGACGTGATCGTCTGACAGATATCAGAAGGTATCTGTCGGACATCGGGGGCCTTCCGAAATCCATGTGAACCGTTGATCTGCAGATGCACGATCGGACGACTGTCGGGCAATGAATCTGCACGGCAAATAAAGTCAAAAATTTTTAAAGGTCAGACGTCGGGCCCCTCCGAAATTGCTGTTGGCCGTAGATCTGGGAAGGCCGCGATCAGACGGTCATCGGGTTTACAAGCTGCACGGAGGGTAATAGTCAGCGGGCGGATTATAATATAGTATTTCTCGGCAAGCACGCCCAGCGGGACCCTCCAGTTTATGAATAATTTTCAATAGTTTTCGATGATTTTCCTTAATAAAATCACATTTTCCCGGTGACATTAGGAAAGGCAAAAACAAAGGTTTTCCGTGCAAATTTTTATACAAGGCATATGGGGGCAAAACTTAGGAAAAGCGGGTTTTGACAGATTTATATGAAAGAAGGCGCACATTGGCTCCCGACCTTAGGATAAGGTGGGGAAGGTAGGTTTCATCATATTTTTGCCCTTTAATGGTATAAGGGAGCACAGAAAGGGTTAGGCTAAGGGTTTTCAGGCAAAAATAGAGACTTGACTAGGGAAATGGGTTTAGATGGAGAGGAGGGGTTAGACTGGGTTCTTGACCTTAACCAGATGTTAATTCAAGTCCCCGGGAGTGAAAATTATGGCTATAGTGCCAAGGAGGGGATATTTATACATTGTGTGGGGTTTATACACCATGGTGTTATAATAATAGGGGAAGTGAAGTATAGGGAGCTAGATAATAGAGTTAGATGTTAATGTGGGGGGAAGATATGAATGAGGATCAATACAACTAAGTTTTCTTGAAAACAACTTAGTGTAAAGAGTAGATCAAAATGAAAAGAATTTTGCACAAGAAATGTGGCTTATAAAGGCCATAAGAACCATCACAAAGCCTTAAGTTTCTCTTATGTACCCAGCTTGTGAAGGGGTGTTAGTAATGAGTGATATACAAATGGAAAAAGGGAAATTAGTCATGCTCCACTGTGTTGCTTTTCCTGTACATGGTTAGCAAATTTGATCTTGGAAGAAACACCACTTCTGCAACCCCATCTACCTACCCAACTAATTTGCCTAACATTTTTTATTTCTTCTTGGAGGGTGCACTTGGACTTGCAAACCCTTTGTGTGCCTTTTCTTTTGCATTGGCTTTTTTGCTTTCATCTCCTATCTAGTACTACCCTTATTTCTTCCAAGGCCCCAGATTAAGCAGTTGGGAACCTTAGTTTCTCTACCTAACTACTGATCTGCCAAGATTAAACAGTTTGGATAGATTTCTTTCTCTATTCTACAACATAAATTGAAAACATGGCATGATCCAGATTAGACTGTTGGGTCATCCATCAAAACTTTAATGAGTATACAGGCATATACACACCTTCTCTTTTCTTGCAAATATGGAACCTTTGTAGCAGCAAAATGGAGCATATTTGGCACTTGTATTTGCCAATCATGAAATATGAAACCTACTGGTATAGGTATCCAACAAGCCCTAAAACGGTGGCTTAAATCTTACAGTCTCTGGCACAGAACTAGTTGAAAAAGAATACAGTGTCTCGCTTGCAGGAATTGTGGGAGCAAATATAGGGTTCCAGTGAGATGCATGCCTTACCATCAGAGTGGCTTTGGGTTTAGTTCTTTGAAATGATAAGTTAACTTAGAGGTTGGGCACCTGGAGTGGTGGATTAGCTCCTGAGGGTTTTGAAGCACCTGAGGGAGGTTTGTAAGGTCTTGTTTTGTCGAATCCATTTCCTTAATGTTACCTAGGAGGTTGTCTTATCATAGTGGCCTCTCATCGCATGTTTACCCGGGCTGGACGATTGCTTGGATAGATGTGGGAGGAGGGTGTTATACCAACATTTCCCTAGAATAGCAAGCCAAGATCTTTTCTTCAACTGATCTTTCCATGATAGAAGTCAATCTCATTCAATCAGGTTATAAAAAACCCATGCAACTCCACATAACTTATTCTTCTTTTACTATTTCAGGGAACACCGTTTGATATCGAATATCTGTGTCAATAATTAGTTCAAATCGTAAGCATATTGTGTCTTTCCATAATTTAAATTAACTATTTAAAGAATAAAATGATGAAGATATTATCGACTTCTTCCTAGAATACATATCACACAAATTACCATATTCTATACATAAAAAGATTAGAAAACTAATAAAAAGATAAGGAAATATAGTAAGAGAATGTATCAATTACGAAGCCCAACTCTCATGTATATAGATTTTTCTAATTATAAGCCCTCAAAAAATGAATCAAATTCCTATTTAATAATTCTATTCTCACATCTAACTATGGATGGAAAGATACATGTCTCTTCAATTTGGTGTACATCTTATCCCAAATTGTAGTCCAAATTGTACTAATAAATATGGTATCCCTCTTTGAATGTTTCTTCTTTGTATCCCAAAGTGCACCTAGACCTATTCAAGGAACAAGTTATTTTCTTCTTGTCCTATGATGGTCTTCTTATGAGGTATAGTATTGAAAATTTTGTTGAACGTTTCAACTACCACAAAAACATAGTCATGTCCCTTGGTTGTTGGAAAACCACCCATAAAATCTATGGAAATTCTTTCCCATGGTTGATTGGGTATTGGAAAGGGATGGAATAAGCCTTGTTTTATATTATTGGTATATCTAGTACAACAAAGTATGCATCCTCCAATATACCATGCTACATATCCTTGCATTTTTGGCCAATTCACATACCTTTGTATGCTGGCAACTATCTTTCCAACACTAAAATGTCATGCAAAACCTTGGAGGTGTGATCCTATATGATAAATTTCAATCTTTCACGTTTAGGGACATAGAGTTTTTATAGCTTCTAGAGAAATTAATTTAAAAGATGACATTTATCCTTTATGATTACCTTCAATGTAAATTTGGCCTTGTAATTATTGAAACAACCCTTTATAGTGCTCATATTGTGTGTATGTCTCCTTGTGTGCATCATTGGTAAAACACTCCATGTGCATAAGAGTTCCCAAAGTTACATTATTGGATGTGGGTGGTCTTGAAAGCATATATGCCAACTTATTAATGTTCCCCTCATATTTAATGGCTAGATTGTAGAAATTTGATAGAAATTGCAAATTCTCAAGATTTCAAACTGAAAAACAAGAGACGTAATTCCGCTCTACTGATCTGCGGAATGGAAATCACAATTTATAACAACATGCATAGACACGCAAAAATAAAAAACACAAGTATATAGTGATTTCTAGGGGAACCAAACTGGGAAAAACCCTCAAGCCTCTTTGCATTAATCAATTGAATAAATAAACTATTACAATTGCTTACTCCAACTCTAAGCACAACCTGCAAAAGAATAATTGTTCTCTATGTTGAATTGAGAAACTATGGCTAGCACTTAGCCAATTATTTTCTCGTCTAGCCTCCTATTTCCTTGCGTAATTATTGAGGAAGTGAGATCCTTAAAGATAGGAATTTCCTCTTATTTTCTTGCTCAATTCCCAAAGATTGATCTCCTAACTGCACGCAACAACTATACACTCAAAATAGTATACAACTCATGTTACATTGGCCTTATCTCCTCCAACTCAGCTGAGAAATTTGAATTCCATGCATGGATAAGATATTCTGGGTTAATTGATCAATTAATTGACATATCTATGAATTAGATTACTACCCCACTACACAACTGACCTTCAATTGACTCTATCAATAGTTAGAGGTCAATTAACTGAATAGAATTGAAAACAACTGAACGATATTGTTAAATTTTAGCAATCAACACATGCATAACTTAACTCCAAGCCCCTAAGTAAAATTTAATGAGCTAATTGAGTGAAAATAGTCATGTCACACTAGTTAATTGCCTCCATGTTTTCCCGCTCATGTGGAATTTCAATTTACTCAATTTGACTAAGGCTAAAGTCAAATTGAGCCTTTATTGCTACATTTTTTTGTACTCCCTCTTATCAAGAAAGGGATTTTTCACCACCCCTATCCTACAACTATGGAATTCGAATTTACCTATTGATAATTCCTTTTTCAAGATGTTAGCATCTCACTCCTCAGTTGGAATGTACGGTAGCAACATAATTCTCCTATGCACATAGTCTATTAGGTAGCGGAAGCCCCGTGCAATGGTTAGAGGGCTTGAAGCCTAACATTTTGGGAAAGTTAAGGTAAAGACTCCGCTGAAAGTGCGGAGTACGAATTATAATAGGATGAGTCAAAGGGTAGTCTGCTAGAAAAGAATGTAAAGAAATGTAAATAGAGTCGGCCCGTGCAGGGATCGCAGGCCAAGAAAGGGTATAAATAGAGCGAGGCTCTATGGGTAGAGATAGATAAGTTTGGATGGTTAATATTGAATATGAAATGTAATGGGTTTTTGAAAAATATAGTCTGAAGTGTCTGTAAGTTCGAGTCGAGGGTTGGGGTAGTAGATAGATCCTCTGCAACTGTGTGCGTAGAGGCTTGGAAAGTCCGCAAATATGTACGTAGATCCCTGCAGTTGAGTGCGCAGGGTGGATTTGGATGTATTGAGGATAAGTGGAAATAAAGATATGTTTCTTCTGACAATTCTATGTTCCTTCTGAGATATCACGAATTTGACTTTCATAATATCTGGTTAATTAATCAGCTTATTGTATAAATGTATGTAAATCTAGGTTCATTTTAAATGTGCAAATTGGTTGCATTGGTTAAATGTTTGCTTAAAGACCTTGTTGATTAGATCTGATTTATAACTGCATCTTCCAGTAGAATAGTGCACTAATAAGAAAGATATAAACAACCATGATCTGTGAGAATACCGATCAGCGCAGAGCTATAGACCAATGCACGAAACCTCCAGACCATATCTAGACATCCCTAGGGTGTGGAAAATTGGTTCCAGTACCCTCCCATGCTACCTTGGGTAAGACCTCAGTCTGCGCTCCGCGGGCTGTTGTCGAAAGGGTTGGTAGCTACGGGATTTGTTTGACTAATCCGAACCTGGGTCAGGCCCATATAAGCCAACAAATGGTTCCGTTGGCGGGGCTGGGATCTCCCTAAGGGGTGTCTAATGTGGGAACACTGGAATCCTATGAAGAAAGAGCATGAAGAGTGGTGGGATCTGAAGCTTCATGAGTTTGCGGTTCAAGAAAACTGAAACTCGCGGATATCAGAGGAAGAGTGGTTAGATCACTATATATTCATGGATATACACGAGATCTTCTTCATAACATTTCCGATAGAATTGTACGAGTGGATCGCGAAGTTAGCTGAGAGCGTGGGGAGGTGCATATTAGACCAACCGATAGTGTGGCCTCTAAAATTGGTGCACAGGCTAGAAGCCACTGAAGATAAACTTGCGCGCACTGTAGACCACTGGTTAGATCGAATCATAGGGGGCATTATCACTGAATTCGCGATAGATCCAACCGTAAGTTATAGTGAAGCAGAAAGGCAATTTCTCCAAGGACCCCAGGGCAGCTACATTCAATCATTGAATACTTGGATTAAGATGTTGTTGTGCGAAAAACAGATTCTACGCGTATATTGATGTCTGGAGTAATGCAGAGCAGAAGGGCTTATCGAAGAGCAGGAGGTGTAGAGAACAACCCTCTAATTTCTATCTCATGGGAGAGCGAGGAGGATATCGATAGGTTCTCACCAGGAAGTGCAGTATGATTGATTAAAGAATGCTTCCCACTAACACCACATCCACCCCCTCCACCACCGAAAGCTAGGAAGGCGACCACAGTCAAGTTACCGACATTTCAGGGTGTAGTGAATGAAGAGCCAAGTCGGTT
Source organism: Pinus taeda (assembly GCA_000404065.3). Taxonomy (NCBI): domain Eukaryota; kingdom Viridiplantae; phylum Streptophyta; class Pinopsida; order Pinales; family Pinaceae; genus Pinus; species Pinus taeda. The sequence continues at coordinate 49,546 of APFE031123611.1, read as the reverse complement.
CTAGTTTGTGATAAAATCTGTATGAGATGTGCAAGGTATAACAGATGAAAACATCAAAAAGGCTACACTAGTTAGTGCACTACAGGACCGTGCATTGACACGGTACATAAAATACTCAACTGACCATCTGAATGAGGGAATGGCAACAATCTAGAATGCACTTAATAAAGAGTTTGGCTGACCAAAGTCTGAAGGCTAGTTGGTCATTGGGTTCAAGGAGATAGCAATGTTTCCTGGCGAAACTCCGTGGGATCTGGACCAAAGGTTAAAGAGTACTATTCGTGAAGCTAACATGACTTTGATAGATGGGTAGAATTGTGTGTGGTTTGTGGCATCATTGACACCCCATCCGAGTGTTGGGTTGTGTTATATTCTTTCCACGGCTAACCTACGTAGTGAATCGGGGCGTTAGAGGGGGGGCGGCAGCCCCTGCTGACCGGGGGGTTTGAGGGGGGCGAGTAGCCCCCCTCTACGGGGTTCGGGGCAGCGCCCTGAGAAAATTTTTTTTGGACCCTATATTAGGTTGGGCGAACCTACCTATGGTTTTCGGTCCATGGTTTTGGACGCGATGGTTTTCGGTCCATGGTATTGGATGCTTCGGCATGTATAAATATGTATTGTAACATTGAAAGGAACATAATGAGAAATCAAGTTGGTAGTCTCGGTTTTGAGATCCAGTGGGAAATCTCGGTGTATATGTGTTTTATGTGTTATGCTCTCGCATTTTTATTTTCCTGTGATTTAGAATTCGTATGCAGGTAATTTATGTACGGGGTTAAAACCTACATTTGGTATCAGAGCTGTTTTGGCTTCAAGGGGACGCCCTTGTTGCTGAGGGGTTTCGCTCGGGCCTGTGGTAAACCCTGTTCAGTGGGAGATCTGCGAGATCGATTCTAGTGGTGAAAGAAGATGGCGAGAAGCGAAAAGATAGAGATTGAGAAGTTCAATGGCCAAAGTTTTGAGTTGTGGAAACTCAAGATGGAGGATCTGTTGGTGGATAAAGATCAGTGGATCGCGGTAGATCCAGGTATTAAACCAACGGGAGTGACCGATGAAGAATGGAAGAAATTGGATCGGAAGGCAAAGAGCACAATACGATTGTGTGTCTCAGATTCAGTATTGCTGAATGTATCAAGGGAAGC